>JBBPBX010011828.1:1380-12130 GCA_038048925.1 Garcialebias charrua
ATATATATATATGATGTATATGTATATATGTATATATATTTTACACTAAAATAAACTACTACTATTCCTACTTCATGGTTTTTCACTTATCGCGGGGTTTCAGGGTACAGATCCTTGCGGTAAAAGAGGGACCACTGTATCTCTAGAACCACTGGATGGATTTTAATGAAACTCCGAGGACATATTCATTGGATGCACCTTCACAAGTGAATCAATCAATCAATCACCTTTATTTAACCAGGTAGAGCCCGTTGAGATCGAGATCTCTTTTACAAGGGTGACCTGGTCAAGTGGTCAGCAGCACACGTCACATTGGCAATAGGCATTTGCACTTATCAAAAAGAAAATAAAGAAAACTACAATCACAGTAAACAGATGTTGACAGTTCAAAACCAACAGGATATGACAGATTTCTATATACATTATATACAAAACAAGCAGACAGACCTCGGTTGGGTAAATAAAGTTAAAAAATCAACAATGACATGTATATTGGATAAGTAATGGTTAGAAACATCTGCAATGGTCAAGTTTCTTGATGACATTTTCTACTACGGTTGACATAAAGGATCCAGGAGAGATGAATGTTGATAGTTTCAGATCTTTCTGTAAGTTGTTCCAGGCTGAGGGGACGGCGAAGCTGAATGCTCTTTTTCCTAGTTCAGTTCTGACAGGAGGAACTGACAGGAGGACTAAATCGTTAGAGCGCAGGGAGTAATGACTGTGTGATGTTTGTATTAAGGAGGTGAGGTATGACGGGACTAGGTTTAGGAGGGTCTTGTAGATGAAGGATATCCAGTGAGTGTATCTGCGAAGCCAACCCAATTTAAGATGGCCGCCACAGCCAGCAGGCATTACAAATCACAAATGTTTATAAGTCATTCAGTTCTGTGCACATTGTGCTAAACTTCTGTGTGGTTGCAGCCGAGTCATTCTTTTAATACTCCAAGTTCTACTTAAATGAGATCCTTAGCCTAAACTGTTTGAGTCCACCATGTTTTTCTGTTGGCAAAATATCTCACTAACCAGTTGACTGATTTTAATTACATTTAATGAGAAACATCTATTAACTTAATAGGAAATCCAAATTAAGATGGATTTAACTCCATTAAATGTTTCAATAATAAAGTAAATATTTGATGTGTTGGTAGCTGAGAGTCATCCTCAACACATACTCTGAGCTCTAATTCAGCAGGACATCACAAATATGTATGAAGTTCCATCTAAACGCCTAAAACTCAGTTATTTCTCAATAGATGATTTTAGTCTCAAACTGGGTGATCCACGTTCCTTTTAATTGATTCTTGGCTTTTTAGGAAATTACCTCCATAAGTTTAATTGATGTGCCCAAATTTAAAAGTTAAATAACCCTTATAAAATATAAATTGACTGAACCCCTAAATTTGGGTGCTTTTAAAAAAAAAAACTTTAGTAATGTTTATAGGCAACCTTCCAAAATATGGGTCTTAATTTGCTTTGTCTCAGTCGGATGGTTGGTTGTACTGACGGAGAGAAAGACCCGCCATTTCTGACCTCACTGAACCCAAAAGGCCTGCTTCACTGGATCTGAGCCATTCCTGGGTTTTGGTCAGTCGGTGTGTGTGTGGATGGATTTGCCTTGCACTGCTCTGTTTGGCTGTGTGTTCATGGAGACAGCCGTCCCCTTCAGATGTATAAAAGGGCTGCACCGGTGCAGAGTCTGACCAGAGGGGGGAAGTGGTCGGGTTATCCGGGCCGGTACACTTTGCTGCAGAACTGGACTCGGATGTAGTTTTAGGATAAAAGGTATCTCACCGTGGGGGTGTAGTGTAAGTTTAAAGGCTGGATATTCACAACTGAAGTGACAACACCAGTACGGGGCCAGTCTGAGAGCTGGCGCTGGTCACCCTGGGCAACAGAATGGGACACTGCATGGGCCTGCGGATTGGGTACAGTATGTTTACTGTGCTGTCATTGAGCTTCTCTGTGCACGTAACTCGGCTGGTTGTTCACAAGTACTCTGATGGACTCCCACCTAAATCACATTTACCTAGGGTCTCTTAGAAATGTTACTAAGGGGAGTTTTGTGTTGCAGGGTGCAGGAGCAGGAGAACCAAAAGCGTCAGCTGTGTGAGGAGCTGGAGCAGCTAAAGACGTCTCAGGACAGCCGGGAGTCCTCAAGCCAGAAACCAACAGCAGAGGAGGAGGTCTGAAAGGGGGGCAGAGGGACAAGATTAATCGCTTACAGATTATAAACTGCACAAACTACTTATGAAACTTGCGTATATTGTCTGCTAACATGCTGCTACGCTTAGCTTTTAGCTAGCATTCTTTGGGCTTTTTTAGTCATCTTTTTGGTTTAGCCTTTAACTAGCGTTTTGTTAGTTTTAGCTAGTGTTCCGCTTTCTTAAGATCTTACCCATCTGACAGGAGTTTCTCTGTAAGCCTCTGAGAATCTGTTTCCTCCTCCAGCCTCCTCTCACATGCGGAGTTCCCCAAGGATCTATTCTTGGACCCATTTATTTTTCAGGCTCTATCTGTACTGGATGGCTTTAAACTTCCTAAATTGGAATAAGGATGAAAGTGAAAAGACCTGAGCTGATATTTGGTTAGAATTTTTACTTTGACAAACATTAGTTTTGTAATAAACACTTTTATTGAGGCTTTTATCTAAAGTGAAACTGTTTTGATCTTTTGATGACTTTATATGGGTGAGACACCTCCCCCCAACTGGACCAGTGTAACTCTCGTTCAATCCGGTTAGCCTCATCGACTGCAGTGCAGCTCGTCTTTAAACTCAAACAAAATAACATGAACGTTTCTCCCCAACGCTGCTTCCCTTCATTGTATGGGGCGGCCGTGGCACAGTGGTAATGGCAGTCGACCCCCGATCGGAAGGTTGGAGGTTCGAATCCCGCGTCCGCCCACCATGTGTCGTTGTGTCCCTGGGCAAGACACTTAACCCCGAGTTGCTCCCGGTAGGTCTGGATGGCGCCTTGCAAGGCAGGCTACCACTACCGGTGTATGAATGTGTGAATGAATGGGTGGATGGCTGGTATTGTAAAGCGCTTTGGGGCTCCTCACAGGGGGCTAGAAAGCGCTATATAAATAAGCTCCATTTACCATTTACCATTTGTTTTTCTGTTTGAGAATTCATTAGTTTTATTGATAACCCTGAATGGACAGACTCCTGTAGACCTGTCTTGACCTCCTGCAGCTTCCGTGTCCTCCAGATCCCTTAGTTCTAATGATCATTTGCATTTAGCTGACCTGAGGTCCAGGCTGGTTCACGTTTTACTTGTTTTGTGTGCAGAATTTTAGTGAATGGCAGTTGTTTTTTATAAATAAATCTGATTTAGTTGGTTTATTTGGCTCCAACAACTCAGTTTTAGCATTTTAAGCCAGCATTTCAGCAGAAAATGCCTTTTCTCTAAACGTACATTTCTATGAAGTTTTGGGGTTCAGGCAAACTCTTTAATAATAATAATAATAACTTTTATTTATAACGCACTTTACATCAAACAGATCTCAAAGTGCTACAATGAAAAATAAAATCAAGATAAAAATCAACCATAAATGCAACAAAGAAGAGGAACAACCAAGAGGATGGAGCCTCACAGATGATTGCATCAAAAACTTAAAATTCACAAAATGCAGATAAAATACTCAAAAAACTGGGTGCAATAAAAAACAAAAGCACAATTAATTATTTAAAAAACTGGATAAAAAGAAAGGTTTTAAGACCTTTTTTAAAACATGTCACGGTCTGTGGGGCCCTCAGATATGAGGGCAGGGCGTTCCACAGCCGAGGGGCAGCGCAGGAGAAAGCCCGGTCTCCCATTGTGCGAGACCGAGACCTGGGAGTGAGAAGAAGATGGGTGTTGGAAGAGCGGAGAGTGCGGGAAGGACAGTGACAGGTTTAGAGCTATATTTATTTTTATTATTTTGATATTTTGAATATAAAATCTGACCATCAGTTGGTTTGCCTGAAGAGCAGTGATGCAACTCGTCGTGCATTCAGACAGATGAAGTATCTGGTAGGAAGGAGCGGCGAGTGTTAGCAGCTGGAGTGGACATGCGCCCACACACGTGCATGCAGAATAGGATGAGGCCACAGAACTGCACACTTTTCAAAACTCTGAGTGCACTCAGGTGTACTTGAACCTCATAACATTGTTGTTGCAGAAAAAGCGATCTGTGGTGACTAACAACTTTACTCTCAGGGAACGAGTTGACCATCAGTGATGCAGTTCTGGTGTAAAACTAAGGCGGCTGTTGCTCGGGAGGGGGTGGTGTAGCATGCTTCAGTTGGAAGGTTGCTGGTTCCAACCTTCAGCTGATGCATGCTGAAGTATCCATGGGCAGGATACTGAATCTTGTTTTCCAACAAGTTTCTCAAAGGAAACTTTGAAAAGCTTCTTATAAATTACTGCAATGTTCTATTACCATTTCAAATATTGAAAACTTTATTTTTGTGTCTGTGTTTATTAAAATACAAATTAGTTTGAACCTTTGCAGCTTTACAAAAGCGAAATCTCAGATTGCTTGAAGTTGAGTTCTTCTGTTGCAAATGTCCACAGAACTCCACAGAACTCCATGACGATAACTTTGCATTATGCAACTGTTCTTTTTGAGTTTGTTGGGTTGAGCTTAAAAAAAAAAGAGTTCAGATCATTTGAAGCAGGGCTCTGTGGTATTGTTACAAACAAACAATATCTTACCTGTTGTGTGTAGCTCTTAGAATGACCTCAGTTTGGAGAAACCGTTTGATTCAACAAAGACCAGTTGGATGAAGCCTAGAGAAATTGCATTTCCTGTGAAAACGCAGTGTGGATGCTTACTGCAGAAGAACTTGGTGAAAACGGCTGAAATTAGCTAAAAAAAAATCCACTAAACAAGCCTAGCACAGAAGTGAGGAAATTGGCTAAAAAAAATGAAGCTGAAATTAGCAACAACAAAAAAAATGGCGGAAAAAGCAGAAAGAAGCTTAAACTACCAAAAGGAAGCGAGAGCTGAAATTAGTTTTAAAAAATGTAGAATTAGCTGAAAACGCTCAAATTAGCATTAAAACATCTAAATACAGTATTAACTGAAATAGCAGAGAAAGCTGAAAGTAGCAGAAAAAAGCTGAAAGGCATAACAAGCAATGAGCATGAAGAAGTTAGTCTGAAAGTAGCAGAAATTACTACGAAGAACTTGAATTTATCTTAAAACGGCTGAAATTTGCTAAAAAAAAAAACTAGCTGAAAAGGTAGAACAAGCTCAACTTGGCAGAAGAACCCCTATAAATGTTTGAACTTAATCATATTAAGATAACGACTCAGTTGTGACTTGGTCTAGCTGGCCTTTAGCTTGTGAATCCAGTCTGAATTAAACATTCCAAGTTTATCTACAACAGGTGAGATGTTAATTGTTCATAACATTTCCACAGAAAGATAAGTCTTAAATGTGATTTGCAGTAAGTGGATGGAAAGGTTGTTTCAACAGCACAATAAATGTGTCTACTGTAATTTTCTTTCTTCAGCCTGGAGTTGAGCTGGACTGGGAAGAGGAGTGCTCTCTCCAAGACTTCTTGAAGCATAATCCAGTAGAGCGGAACTGCTGGGCACAGGGTGAGCAACGAGACTGCAGCCCTGAAGGAAAGAGCGACAAGTTGGCGGATAAAGGTGAAGATGAGGATGGAGAGGAGCGGTGGATGGTGGTGGAAAATGGAGAAGTGAGGGACACGTCGACTCCTCTCTCCACCACCTCTGTGGAGGTTCAGCTCCTGGAAGGAGGTCGAGGTGAGCTGGCTCGTCAGTAATCTGATCCCAGAAATGTGTAACCATTAATGCAGATGTTAAACGATGAGATGTTGGGTAGTTTTTCAGGAAAGCTCTGGAACTTCAAAGTGATACCTGTCAGTCATCCCCAACACACCTCACCTGATTCTCTTTAAATCAGCATCTCTTAAATATCTAAAACGGCAAACCGCGCCCTTTGAAGGCCAATTGTAAAAGTTACCTTTTAGCTACCATTTTGCTCCTGTTTAGCTTTTAAGTAGCCTTTTGCTGCTTTTAGCCATTCAGCTATTTTTTAGTTTTTATCAACCCTTTTAAAACGCAGGGCTTAGTACTGCTTTAGATGGTCTTACTGGTATTAGCTAGTATTTTGCTACATTTAGCTATTGCACTTTTTATTTAAGTTTATAGCTTTTAACACTTTTAACTCATATCTATGCTTGTTATTTTTGGCTTTAGTTTTTGCTCGTGTTTGCTAGTATTTAGCTACTTCTAGCTAGTTTTTGTTTTTGGGGTTTAGTGTTCTGCTACTTTTAACTTTTAATTAGCCTTTTACTGCTTTTAGCTAATTTTTTCTACAAACCGGATTCAAAAAAAGTTGGGACACTAAACAAATTGTGAATAAAAACTGAATGCAATGATGTGGAGATGGCAAATGTCAATATTCTATTCATAATAGAACATAGATGACAGATCAAAAGTTTAATCTGAGTAAATGTAACATTTTAAAGGAAAAATATGTTGATTCAAAATTTCACAGTCTCAACAAATCCCCAAAAAGTTGGGACAAGTAGCAATAAGAGTCAGAGAGTCAGAGAGAGTCAGAGAATCTTTATTGTCATTTGCACCGCATGTGGTACATGTGATGAAATGAGATTATGTACACAGGGTCCCAGTTACATTCAACAACAAAATGTAAGAGAAAAACAGTAATAACATCTAGGATTAACTAAGAAAAACATCAACTAGAAATACACTAAGCACTAATGTAATAGAAAAACAAAATCATTACAAACAGACAGCCGCACGAACATGAGTCTATATGAGCAAATGGTCACAGATGAACACAGCAACAAGAAAACAGATCAGCATGATGTGATATTTTGCAGTGATTATTCTTATTATTTATTTATTCATGAGTCTAACAGCCTCAGGGTAGAAGCTGTTCCTCAGTCTAGTGGTTCTACACTTAATGCTCCTCAACCTCCTTCCTGAGGGGAGTGGGGCAAAAAGTGTGTGTGCAGGGTGAGTGGCTGGAAAAAGGAAATTGAGCATATAACGAACAGCTGGAAGACCAATTAACACTAATTAGGTCAATTGACAACATGATTGGTATAAAAAGAGCTTCTCAGAGTGTCAGTGTCTCTCAGAAGCCAAGATGGTAAGAGGATCACCAATTCCACCATTGTTGCACAGAAAGATAGTGCAGCAATACCAGAATGGTGTTACCCAGCGTAAAATAGCAAAGACTTTTAAGTTATCATCATCAACCGTGCATAACATCATCAAAAGATTCAGAGAATCTGGAACAATCGCTGTGCGTAAGGGTCAAGGCCGTAAAACTCTACTGGATGCTCGTGATCTCCGGGCCCTTAAACGTCACTGCACCTCAAACAGGAATGCCACTGTCAAGGAAATAACAGAATGGGCTCAGGAATACTTCCAGAAAGCATTGTCAGTGAACACAATCCACCGTGCCATCCGCCGTTGCCAGCTGAAACTCTACAGTGCAAAGAGGAAGCCATTTCTAAGCAAGCTCCACAAGCTCAGACGTTTGCACTGGGCCAGGGGTCATTTAAAATGGAGTGTGGCAAAATGGAAGACTGTTCTGTGGTCAGATGAGTCACGATTTGAAGTTCTTTATGGAACACTGGGACGCCATGTCATCCGGACCAGAGAGGACAAGGATAGCCCAAGTTGTTATCAACGCTCCGTTCAGAAGCCTGCATCACTGATGGTATGGGGTTGCATGAGCGCTTGTGGCATGGGCAGCTTGCATGTCTGGAAAGGCACCATTAATGCAGAGAACTATGTTCAGGTTCTAGAACAACATATGCTCCATCTAGACGTCATCTCTTTCAGGGAAGACCCTGCATCTTTCAACAAGATAATGCCAGACCACATTCTGCAGCAATCACAACATCATGGCATAACTTTCTGCTCGCTTCTTAATATCTTTAGCCTTTATGTATCCTCTTGTTACTTTTAGCTAGTGTTTTGCTGCTCTTTGCTAGCATTTTGCTCCTTTGTCGTAAATGTTCTGCTTCTTTCAGCTTTAGCTGCTTTAGCTTATTTCAGCAGTCATTCAGCATAGTGCAGCATTAGTTTAGTTTCTATTTGAAGCTCGGGTTGTAATTTGCTCGTCTTTCATTAGCACTTTTTAAAGATAGTTCTGCATCCCATTTTAGCTGAAACTTATTTAACTTGATATTTCTTTGGCGACCCACCCGAGGCATCGAGTTTGTACCCCATGGCTTTAAGGAACTCTATGCTCGAGTTTCAAACCAACAGAATCTGATGCTGAAAAGGAAACTTCTAAATCAAGCTTTTAAACCTGCTGGAGCTCAGAGCATGTTTTGAGGATAACTCTCCACTACTCCCACACCAAATTTGAACTCTATTATTAAAAATAACTGATTTATAGCTTTTTTGTTTTTTTCTAAATATGAGAAAAAGTTTGCCCTCACTGGCTGTCAGCCTGGTTTTACACAAAACGTCAAAACTAAAGTCGTTTAGGAACCAGAGGTTGGCAGGATCTTGTGTTTGTGCACGTGTACCGGCGGATTAAACCTCGGTAATCCACGGTGCTCCATCACTCGCACGTCGACCCCTGCCTTCTATGGTCGTCGCGGCCCTGAACTTCTCATCTGTGCGAGAGAGAAAGTGTGAGAGTGTGTCAACAGCCTGAAAATTTTTGCCTTCCTGGAGTTCCTTCTAAGGCCAGGTGGACGAGTGGACTCAGGAGCTCTGTAATCTCCATTCCTCTGCCTGCATGATCGGCCTGCAGGCAGAGGAACCCAACGGGGGGAATGTGGTCGTCTGCCACCTTTCAACCCCTCCGTCCGTCCTTTGCAGAGCCTTGCATAATGAACAGCTTTACTCTTTATGGTAAAAAGTGTTTTTGTGAGTTTCAGGGTTCCCCCATTGAGTCACAATTTTTTAAGTTTCTTGTTTTTTTCTGTTACAGACTCTGCTTCCTGCACAGACCCAGAGCTTTGTCCTCAAACTCTACAGGTAATGTTGAAAAGTGCACAAACTCAAAAGCTGTGATGAGATGAAGTGCATGCACTGGAGGTTTCTCATGGTGGGGTTGAACACGGCTGCTTTTGGACCAAATTCCAGGTTTATTAAAATATGTTTTCAGCCAAACGAGCTTTAGTGTCAACCCCCTGAAGCTGAGCACTGACAACTTTAATGGAACAAACGGGATCATGAAAAGTTACCGTATTTTGCAGAGTATAGGTTGCACCGGAGTATAGGTCGCATTGTCCAATTATCACCAATAGATTGGAAAAATCCCTAGATAGGTCGCACCTACGTTTAGCTCTGCTGCAAATGTCTGCCACAGGAGCGCACAGCAAGGCTTTTAAGAAGATTAACACTTAAAAACAATTATTTGTTTGATAAAAATTATAGCAAATATGTGTCTGAGCTGAACTTTTCCTTAATAAATGAACGTAATTGTGAAATGAGCTGGATTTAAAAATTTGTTTCGCCGAAAGTGATAAAAAGCCATATATGGGTTGCACCTGAGTATAGGTCGCAGGCCATGAAAAAATGATAAAAAAAAGGTGCGACCTATACTCCGAAAAATATGGTAATTGTTTTAATTTCCGTTCGGTTTTTGCTCGGTACAAGACGATTCTTAATCTTAATAAAATCATATTTTTCATATCTGAAATATCATACGTGTCTGTTGTGACATGTTAAAACCAATCCAGGAGATCAGAAAGTTCATTCTCATCCAGGAGATATTTTTCTTGTTTTTTTGTTTAACCAGGAAGTCCTTTCAGGTTTACATAGGACGGGGAAAACGTTGCTTTTACTGAAAGATAAGTCAATGAAGGTGTAACTTGTTATTCATTATTTAAACTACACTTTAATCTCAGCATTTACACTTGAATAATAAAAATGAAAACGACCCCAATAAAAAAATGTATATGCCGATTAAAAGTCGGAAGTGTTATGGTATAGTCCTGCGTTTCCCTTCAAGAATTCAATGTTTTTTTATTGTGGTACATGTGGTGGAACGAAATTGTGTACATAGGGTCCCAGTTACATCCAACAAAAGTATTAATGTAAAAGAAAAACTGTAATAAGATCTAAGATATGAACTAAGATAAAAGTTAACTAAAAATACACAAAGCACTAGTAGCATAAAAAACAATATGCCGAACAGCAGGACAAATATTACCACTTATCACTATACAAGCAGGTGCCCCGCCCTGCCTACCGAACTCCGCCCCCATCGACAACTGAACGCATTGATGTAGCGCTAAGGTACGAATTGAAGCTACAGAGGGCGCCTTGTTTCCCTCGCACTGAGCCATCTCCACCCACACACTTCCCGCTTGAAAACAGTACAAACGGTACGCAGCATGTGTGTGTCTAACTCCCACACCCTGTCGCAAAAAAGCAAAAATCACCGACCATATGAGCGCCCTGCCAAGGCAAGTAAACTGAACGGAACACTAGACCTGTCACGATAATACATTTTGCTGGGCGATTGTCTCTGAAATTATTGCGATAAAAGATAATATTGTTTGAAATTTGACAATAATTAGTAATTGTCTGATTTTTCAACCTTTATTTAGGCAAGTTAATCTCATTGAGCCTTGAGGACTCGTACAAGAGAGACCTGAGTTTAATTGGAAATGTTGGTTAATTTTGTGTGTACCGGTAGTACCTTTTTGGACCACTAGATGGCAGTGTAAGACTGTTTTAACCGAAAGCTGGATGGTGAGGGAGCAAGCAGTGCGTCTCTTTTAGAA
>JBBPBX010011828.1:12752-25200 GCA_038048925.1 Garcialebias charrua
TGAAGCTTGTTGTCAGTAAATTGGTTCTTGTGGCTTTTGCACGGAACAGCCACAAGAACCAATTTACTAATCATTGGCATTTTGTATCTAAAGGCTCTTCAGCTTGTTGCCTTGGTCACTCAAAGGTCACAGAACTGCAGTGATTAAAGCGATGAAAAATACTCAACAATGAATGCATTTTTATTACCGTACAAGTATAATGAAGCTCAGATGTAGAAAAATAATAATACTGTTGAGGGCTTTTTAAAGTTTATGACACATCAAATTCAACATGGAAAATAATTTTTAAAAAGTTAGCACAGCAAAAGTTCAGGTTCAAGTTTCTTTATTCGCATCATGTGTGGTACATGAGGTGGGACAGCATTGTGTACTCAAGGTCCCAGTTATACCCCAAAATAGCAAAAATGTAAAGTATAAAAAGAAACAGTGTGTAAGGATCTAAGATATACAATGATATATACTAAAGGAATGCCAAACGGTACGCTAAACGATCTACGCTAAACACTAAAAATGTAAAATAATTTGGTGTATTAAACAGCAGCCCAAACATGAGTCTGTAGGGAGCAGATGAGTATGAATGAATACAGCAGCATGAGATAGTCAGCAGCATATAGAGCAGCAAAATATACTTTATATATTTGCTATTTTTGGATGTAACTGTGACCTTGAGATTTTCATTAATGAAAAGTGTGTTATAAATTAAATTCATTATTATTATTATTATTATTATTATTATTATTATTATTATTATTATTATTGTTGTTATTATTATTATTCTGTACACTTTCGTTCCACCTCATGTACCACATGTGATGTGTATGACAATAAATGACTCCAACTTGAAGTATGAGATCAAAAGCAGGTACAAATGACAGATAATGGATGTGTGGAAATTCTCGAATATTACATTATTAAGATTAGTTTTGAAACTGGCAGCAGGATGCTTTAATTTATTTTTATTTGCAATACTGTCAGTGAAGTGTCACTATGATGGTGAGCCTTCCAGTCCATCTTCTTTTAATCTTACATGCTTGTTAGTTCGCTTTAAAAGATAAGACTTGTTTCACAACACAACTACCACATTCCTCTGGATCTTACACAGGAACTAAACACTTTCACAAAAATTCAAAGAGGTTCACTTCAAATGACAATCCAGAGTGACTGCACACAAACTACACCCACATTGATTAATATCAACAATGTAGACACACAAAATGGAAACTTGTGCCAAGAATACCATTTCCTAGTGTTACCCCAACATCAAAGTCAAAGTCAACTTTATTGTCAGAACTGCAATATGTACAGGAAATACACAGGATTGAAATTGCGTTTCTCTCAGTCCCTCGGTGCAACAGTAACCATTTAAACACTAAAACACTAAAACATTTAATAAACATAAGCATAAAATAGTAAAAGTGTAACACTGTCCTGAGTTTTTGCATAGTAGTATAAAAGTATGAAAATTTACACCAACACTAAAACACTAAACATTTAATGAACATAAGCATAAAATGAAATAATAAAAGTGTAATACTGTCCTGAGTTTTTGCATAGTAGTATAAAAGTATAAAAAGTATATCTATAAAATAAACTGAAGGTTCTAGCATTGACATTTGCAAAGAGTGGCACAGCAGCATATGAGTTAATGTACACAGTATATGTATGAGGTAGTTGATGTTGGTATAGAGGCAAAGTGGCATATGCAGTAAGGCACATAAGGCACATTGGGCATCCTTAAATAAGGCTAGTCAGAGAATACTGTATAGTGTATCAGTAGTAGTGTTGTTAGTGTAGTAATAAATGTAAACAGTAGTAATAAATGTAAACAGTAGTAATAAATGTAAACAGTATTAATATTAATAAATGTAAACCATGAATGTAAACAGTAGTATGACTATAGGCAGTAATGTAATACAAACATTAGTGCAAATATGAGAAGTAGTGCAAACTGAATGAGCACATGACCGAGATAATCCACCTGTGATTAAAGTATTCTGTAACAAACGAGTCATCCCTTCAAGAATCCATGAACTATCAAATGTGGACAAGTCTGTTTAGGTAAACAGATGCAACATCAATATGTTCACAGGTAATGTAAAACTTATTTAGCCTGCATAGCTTATAAAGCCACTGTTGGAGAAAAATGTTTTCGCTCCTCTTACTCACTCATAAAGAACAGTACTCGATGGCAGAAGATTTTCAACCAGTATTTATTTGTAAAATCATATTTTCAGGACAGTTTACACAAATATACATGAAGTACACACATGAGGACCAGTCATGAGAATCTGCCCCGAGCTGCCTCCTCAAGTCGTTTTTATACCCTCATCAGTTCAGCCGAGCTCACAGAGTGCAGGACTCCTTGAAGTGACAGCTGCATGCTGCAGCCCACTCCTCATCCATCTCTCTCTGCTATGCCAAACATATGATTCATGGGCAGAGTTAACAATCTCAGCCATAGTAATAAAAACACCCACGACCTTTGACCAAAAGTTCCCTAACAGCTGTGACTGTTCGTGACTAGTTTGTGAAAAGCATTCATGAAGAAGTCTTCAGAACATCACAAAATGCTCACAGAGGTTCTCAGTTTCCTTGTGTGGATCACAGGGACTCACAAGGTTAGGGAAAATTTGTTACACTTATTTGTGGAAATATTGCAGTTCCAGGGCTTTTGTTTGCCTCTTGAACTTGTCTCATTTTAGTTTCTACAAATATTAGAACATCACATCAAAAACAGGATTGGGACACAGTTTGAACACTAAAATGGGATTATTATTATTAGACCTTTATTTATACAGGTTGGTTCCACTGAGCCCCAAATACTAATTTACAAGAGAGACCTGATTACATACAACATACAGGCCAATAAAAAAACGAGAACATGAAGATGGAGGAAACAAAAACACATAACATAAAATTGGAACATACAATATCATAATACATTTATGCATGGATGTTGACAAAGCCAGTGAGATATCCAGACGTTCCAGAAAGTTCCAAATTTCTAAAAAGATGTTACAGTGTCTATCAGCATCATGGTTCTGATAAGGCCACAGATGTACTCAGGAAGTGGGGAGTGGGGGAGAGGCAAAGCTTCTACATTTGTAATTTATGTATCCACCAGGAGCTATTTGAAATAAATTGGCCTGTCCAAGTGTAGCAGGGAGGTCAAGTTCAGATAAACAACAATTTGTCAGACTCTGATTTCTGTCTGCCTTCAGTTCTGCTGGTACACTCAGTGGTGAATCCAAACAGCCAGAAATAGTGGACATTCCGCTCGGTCTGTGCTTGATTTAGTATTCTCCAAGATTGGACACTTCATGCTGGTGAGTTCCAGGAGCAAGTGGCCTACATTCTTAGAAATTGGGTCCAGCTTGCTGTTGAGCTTGGTAAGCATATGAGTTTGAGAGCTCATATTCACGGATTAGTCCTTCACATAAGGCTGGCAGCTTTACCATGGCCGAAACTGCTGCCGACATCTGCCTAGTTTGTCAATATCCAAGGTATCCACCCATTCCAAAAAGCAGAAACCCTGTTATCCTAAATCCAATAATGTACACATCTTCTACGTCCTCCATGGACAACACAGATAGGCACATCATCTTCCACTAATTCCAGGAATCAATGACATTCCCAGCTGTGTGGGTCCATTCAGGGCATGAAGGCTCACCAGCACCCTGTTATCTGGTGGAATTTTTTTTATCAGTTGCGTTGAGGGACCAGCTGACCAAATCCATAATCATTTTCTATTCAAATGGTAAATGGAGCTTATTTATATAGCGCTTTCCAGCCCCCTATGAGGGGCCCCAAAGCACTTTACAATACCAACCATCCACCCATTCATACACCGGTAGCGGCAGACTGCCATGCAAGGCGCTTTCCAGTCCTACCGGGAGCAACTCAGGGTTAAGTGTCTTGCCCAGGGACACAACGACACATGGTGTGGGGAACCGGGATTCGAACCTCCAACCTTCCGATCGGGGGACGACTGCCATTACCACTACACCACGGCCGCCCATTCAGATGTGTAAAGAGAGGCTCTGAGGTTGACAAGACAAGAGAGCAAAAAAGCAGGAGGGAGGGAGGGAGGATAAGAGTGACCGCTTTTGCTGAAGGTGAAAAAGAGAATAATTAAGGGATTAAGACTAAGATCAAATTCAGTTTCATTCCTTCGCCATACCAATAAGGATGACTCCTCTTTGACCACGTGACTCAATCTCATACACTAGGAATTTATTGAGACTACAAATTAAAAGTTGTCTTTTTTCTTATCATTTGAACCACCAACTGGCATAGAGTTGCTTCTCAGTGAGATGCTACCTTAAGCAAGACCAACAAAAATACCAAATGTACCGCATCGTAAATCACCTAACTAGACATCGCAAAGATTTTTAAACTGTATTTTCTAATGCAGCTCAGACTGTTGTGTTAGACGTATGCCTCTGAAAATGTGCTGTCTGCAGGACCTAATACAGGTAGTCCTTGACTTACGACGTAGATCCGTTCCTAAACCGATTTTCGACGTAAGTCGAAATATACACACATATTGCACCATATACATGTACAGTACTGTATTACCAAGCACTTAGCCTATCCTAACACAGTACCCTACATATTTATCAAAATACACATACAGAGCCATAATGAAGGGAAAAAGAGTTATGGCCTACTGGGATGCTGGTGACGCCTTATTCCTCCGTCCATCAGCCGTATTCCTCCGTCCATCAGCCGTATTCCTCCGTCCATCTGCCGTATTTTCTATTACGTTTACGACGTAAAACCGCCGTCCAGCTTGGTCCATCTGCCGTATTCCGCATTCCGTTTACGACGTAAAACCACGTTCACAGTACAGTTTTGTTTGTTTTTTGAATGTCCCAAAGGACCAGACTTAGCTTTTTTAGAGAGTACAGTGCAGTATTCCTCCGCCGCTACGTTTACGACGTAAAACTGGAAACTGCGAAACTCGGCTTTTCAAAAAAAAAAAACTTTTTTTTAAATGGGAGATGCGTCGTAACCACGAAACATCGTAACTCGAGACCGTCGTAACCCGAGGACTACCTGTATAGTATAGTCCAACTGCTTTATCAAAATCATCAAACTAATTCAACAGAAGTATCAGGACCCCCTGACTTCCCAGTTTAAATGTTAAAATGAGACCTGGATAAGTCCATATTTCATTTCACCTCATTCCCCTGTCAATAAGTTCCCGCTCTAAGAATATTTTGGACTACAGAAACAATGTTTATCACAAATCATAGTTGCCACAGAAACAAGTTATTAATATTATACATGCTAACCAGCACTTGCCTACACTACACTACAACATTTGTTTGCTGTCTATCAAACACTAAATTATCAATCCCAGGTGTTGAAGACAGTTTTCTGACGTTTTCTTTTTGCATCAGACAACCATTAAATGCTGTCTTTAACTTTTGCAACAACTGAGGACTAAACATTAACCAGCACCCACATAGATGCTTGAAACCGGACGTCTTTTCACCTGAAAGGAATCAACTACAACAGGATGACTTGATAACTTGATGACATACCAGCTTTTTGAATTGGGTGTATCATTTTCCCTGGGAATATTTCTTAGGTCTTGTGACTTTGAATTAAGGATCAAGGTGACACACAGGATTTTTGAATAGGAAGTAATACTGGGAGATGTAACTGGGCCTCATTAGTATTAATTCTGTTTCCATGAGTATTGATAAACTGATTTAAGTCAAAGCAAACACTTTGCCTTAACAGTTAAATTCATTTATTGTTGTCATAAGGTTTTCTGTTGACAGATGTGTCTGCTGCATTTTGTGTTTGCTGTGTAAAAATATTTTCTTAACAAATAACGGAAGCTTCTGACTCTCACTAGGTCTGTCCCCGCTGTGCTCAGACTCGTCGTCAGGCTCCGAGGAGGAGGCGGGGCCGGGCGACGACATGTCGGGCATGGAGCACTGGATGGGCCGCCCCTCACAGCTTGGCCCCGCCCACCTGGGCTCCACTTCCTCCTCCTCTTCTTCCACACAGAGCGGAGGCAGTGGAAACGCCGGGCGACTGGCTGATTCGTTGGCGCACTCGCACATTTCGCACTTGGCACACGCACACCTGGGGCACCCTCACCTGAGCCAGTCGCACCACCTGTCACAGTCGCATCACGGTGAGACCTGACTTCTGTTACGTGTCCGAGAATAAAGAAGTAGGATGATTTTATCATGTTGAACAGCCATCTGCTGGGAGGCAGACAGGTTCTGGTCTAAGAAGTTCCTAAACAATAATGTAAATATCACAGTTGGTTCTCTTCTTTTACCCATCCTGCTTATTTCCAAGGATAGTTTTTATATAATTCAAGGACTGTAAATTCAGTTAGCTACTTATATACCATATTTATGTGCCTGTTGGCTTTGTTTGCATCTCATGTCCTTTCTCAAACTGGTCAAAAGAAACCTGCTGATATTTATCTTTTAATTGTAATTAAACTGTATTATTTGATGTTCAGCTGCATAACCAACTGAGATCACCATGGAGGGGAACACTACTCCTGAATGCAGATTAGAGCTGTCATTTCTAACCTGAGCCTGAAGACCGGTCCGGCCCGACCCTAATTTGGACTGGGCCATAATAATGTGCTTAATAATGTGCGGACCGGGCCGGTCTCAGGCTTTGATGTGGTTTTACGAATCATACGGCACAAAGAAAACTAAATAAGGATGCACAATTTAAAATAGTGTTAATCTACTTGTTGAGGAGGAGGCAGGTCCGACGGGCCGGTTGAAAGAGGTCAAATAAATGTCCAGTTAAGCTCAGATGGATCAGCTGATCACCGGCCGCATGCGTCTCCACACCTGCTGTCACCTGCTGTGACGTAGCAGCATATACAGCAAGCAACACGTTCAGTTAAAATAGCCTTGTTCTAGATTTTTCCAAATAATTTTGTTCTAAATATATTTTTGTTCATCTGTATAATAGTCTATAATAGTCATTTGTTTTGTATGTTAATATCCATTTGGTGAAACAATAAATCTCATATCTTCTTTTCGTTAGGTTTTTAAAATATCATGTTGTTATCATGCTTACAAAAGCAGTATAAGCTTAATTTAAAAGAAATGTCAGTTGTTGTTTTTGTTTTTTTTTTCAGTTTCAGGCCTCTAATTACAGTTAAACGATCGGGTCAGGTCAGGTTCAGACAAATGGCTACGGGCTGGGGCCGGGTAGGGTCGGACTTTTTAGGCCCAAATGCAACTCTCTTGCAGATGCCATCTGTTTTAAATAAAGGTGCTGCAGTCAGAACTGAAATAATGAACAAAACTCAGATTTTTTGTTTTTACAAATACATTGTTTATTGATCATATATTTACACATAAGGCTCAAACTAACAGCAACAAATCATGGATAAAAAGTCAACTTAACAGATTTAACTTCTTAAATTGTACCTTTCTGCAAGTTTATGCAGTTCATTCTCATCCCCTCCATGGTCCAGTCTAAAATAAAAACTAATTATCTCATGAGGGCAGTCCTATCAGAAACTGCAGGATGCCATGTAACGCCATTCCTTCATGCTGCTGGAGCTTACACACTTGTCTCCTGATAGTACGTAATGGTAGATCCTATTCAAGTAAAGCTGCTTTGGCTCTGTAGTTGCCTGAGCACTGAGGGAACACCTCACGATAAGGGAAGGGAAAATGACTAATTCAACATGTTAGTGCTTTTGTTTTAATATTATTCTTCAAGCTTGTAAATGTTTGTACAAAAACAGTAATGTATTCAAACATTAAGGGAGGAAGTGTGTTACTGTCTGACAAATACTACACCCCAGGGAGGGGATGGATCAGAGCTGATCCAGTTTATTTTCACTCCTTGTCAACCATCAGTCAGGAAAATATATCATTTAAAAAACATCTGGAATAACCTTATTTTAACTTTTACTTTGTAGGTTTGCTTACATAAATGTTGTTGAATAGGTAGCATTATTTATTAATCTATATTTAACCATTCAAATCACACAGATTTGTTTTGCAAGGAAGGCTGCTCTCTACTCTGGCTGATGTGAAACAAAACTACAGTAGTCCCTCGTTTATTGTGTGGGATCCGTACCCTCAAGCCTCATGATGCGTTTGTTTGTTTGTTTGTTTGTTTGTTTGTTTGTTTGTTTGATAGGGACAGACACACATCGACATAGACAAAATGAGTAAAACAGCAGTCCCATGTTTGCATCATAATTCGCAGCACTTGTCCCCAGATGGGCTAATTTAAAAAGTGAAAAACTGTGAAGTAGGAATATTAGTACAAGTAGTAAGGAGTAGTTTCTTTTAGTACCATATTTCCCACCGTAAATGTCACACCACCCTATAAGTTGCATCAGCCGAAATCAGAGTCAGATTCAGAGAATCTTTATTGTCATTTGCACCGCATGTGGTACATGTGATGAAATGAGATTACCTGTATGTACACAGGGTCCCAGTTACATCCAACAACAAAATGTAAGAGAATAACAGTAATAACATCTAGGATTAACTAAGAAAAACATCAACTAGAAATACACTAAGCCCTAATGTAATAGAAAAACAAAATCATTACAAACAGACAGCCGCACTAATAAAGTGTCTAATAAAGTGGAAACATCTATAAATATGTCGCTTCGCCATATACGTCCCATCTATTATGTATCACAGCTGAATCGTTGCGTTTGTTACGTGCCACCACTGACCACCCGGAAATGTGGGCCGATGTTGTGGCAAAAATCGATTGGCTGCCAAATGGCGGCGGCAGGGGCGTGTATGGGAGGATTTTAACAAGATTAACACTTAAAAAAAATTATTTGTTTGCTCGGGACGCTGCTCGTTTCTTCCAAATTTAACAAGATAAGAACCTAAAACAATTATTTGGTTGATCGAAGTTATAGCAACGGTGTATCTCAGTTGAACTTTTACTTGCTAAATGCATTTTAATGGTCAAATTAGCTGCATTTTGCCAGGACGGTGCAGAGAAATGAAGCTGATTTGACAGTTGCTCCAAGCAGCAAGCAGAACGAAGGAGACACACAAATGGTGCATTCAGACCGAACAGCGTTTCAACTTCCAAAAAGCTCGTCACGCACGCAAGTGGATGCACTTTCTGTCCAGACCTGAATGCCAGAACGCGAAACTGCTGCTGGGTGTGTGGGAGGAGCTTACCGGTATACCGAGTCCTCACTGCACTCCGCCAGGCGAGGAGCTTTTTATTTCTGTCTCTGTGGAGCAGACTTGACTGGTCGTGAAGGACTTGTCGCGAACACACAGCTACAATGAGTTTCTCTTCCATAGTCCATGACTCCGCGGGTTTTTTCTGTGTCCCACAAACAATACGTCACATAGTTGCGCAATCGTTTCCGCGTCACTGGTTTCCGCGTCACATAGGGACTCTCCCCCTGACCCCCTCTCTTCTCCCCCCGACTCTCCCTGATCAACCAATCAGGGAGAGTTGAACGGCGTTTGAACGTTTGAACCGCGAAATCTTCAGCTAGATCAAGGCGTGCTTTGGAGGCTGACGCGGGTTCACGTGCACGGAAAACGCTTTCCAGCACGCTCAACACGCACGTGACGTGACGCCCGACGCCAAGACGCGGCTGGAAGCGCGTCCCCCATTGACTTTGAATGTAAGCTGGACGCTCCTGCCGTTGAAACGCTGTTAGGTGTGAATGCAGCATTAGGCAAGCCGATTGTGTCATTAATAGCTGGTGAAGATTCTCAATAATCCAGGACATGGTAAATTCAAAACAGTTCAAGCCAAAAACAATGAAGTATAAAGTAAAGTATAATAAATAATGTCCAGTTGTTTTTGTCTTAAACTTTTTTGAATTTGTCATTAATAGCCACTTTTACCTATTACTTGACACAACATCATGCCATACTACTCGAGTGCCATCTAGTAGCTGAAAATGGCTGAGTTCAATTTGTTTCAGTCTGAATGAATGAAAACGGTCATGTCTCAGCCAAAAATGGTTTATAAATATGGGGGGAAAGCCATAAATACGTCGCTTTGGCCTATAATTCGCGGGGCATGTAAATTATGCACAAAAAAATAATAATATTGCAACTTATAGGGTAAATAATACAGTACTGCACACACACACACACATAAATAGGCTTGTCACGATACATTTTACTGAGCGATTAATTGTCTCAGAAATTATTGTGATAAACATAGGAGCCAAGATGGTGTAGTGGCAGGGCTTTTGACTTGGGACCCGAAGGACGCGGGTTCGCGCCCGGCCCCGGCCACTACACACCTTGGGGTGTCTATGTGCACATCTAATTCTCCAGCTCCCCGAGCGCGACTACGCTGCTCGCTGCACCACCTGGTGGTGGTTGGGTTAAAGGCAGAAGACCAATTTCGTCTGTCAAGTATGGGAAACATACACAGATGACAAATGTGACAAATTATTATTATTATTATTATTATTATTATTATGTTTAAAATTTGACAATAGTTAGTAATTATTGTCAAATTTAAGAAGAAATGTTTTCTATCTTATCTTATTTTGTTTCACATGTAGTGCCTTTTTTGACCACCAGATGGCAGTACAAGACTGTTTGAACTGAAGGATGGATAGTGAGGGAGTAAGTATTGTGACTTAAGAAAAATGTGAGGGAGGCACTTGGGAACTTTGACGAGATGGAGGATTTTTCCCGTGGTCGGCCTGTTAGCTTAGCCAGGACATCCTTGTAAAAGAAATTGATAATAATAATGATAATAATGAATTTAATTTATAACGCACTTTTCATTAACTAAAATCTCAAAGTGCTACAAAGTGCAACAAAAATCAAAGATCAAATAAAAACAAGTGATAAAACAAGTAAAATCAATGATAGTATCAACTAAGATCAAAGATAAATCATGTGGAGGCAGAATAGGCTTGCTTAAAAAGAAAGGTCTTTAAGCCTTGTTTAAAGTCAACCAGTGACTGTGGAGCTCTCAGGTAGTCAGGGAGGGAGTTCCATAGGCGGGGGGCAGCCACACTGAATGCCCAGTCTCCCATGGTCCTTAATTTGGTTCGAGGAATGTGACGGAGATTACTGCTGTTACTGATGAACTCAATGGATTTCTTCCTGGTAAAATAAAGGTATACTAATAATAGTTTGTAGCTCAGCTTCTCAGCTTATGCCTGTTACCCACTGCCCCCTTTGTCGAGCGGCCGAAGCGGCCGGATAATACCGGTTTACATTCAAAGTCTATGGAGGAGACGCGTCGAGTCACGGCGAACAAGGAAGCGGCGCGATTCAAGTGATCGAAGCGGCGCGGGGGCAGCCTGCACACGCACGCGCGCGTCGCCGTCGAGCCGCCGACGTCCCAAATGTTGATCTCTGGCGGCTCGACGCATCCGGCAAACAGTCGGGAGAGCCTCGCTATCTGATTACACAACCACAACGGGACTTTTTTCGGACTTTTTAAACTCACCGGATCGAGCCTCCAGGAATTGGAACCAAACTCCGGTAAGAAACGTGGCATTTTTACAGTTGCTGCTGACAGGCTGCTGTCCTCTCCAGTGTAGATCACCCCAAACATAAAAAAAAGTTTTAATCTCATCGAAGACCGTCGGAGGTGCAGTTAAAACAACAACTGAACCCGGAAAACAAGCCAGAGACCCCTCCCTCTGCTACCCCCTAGTGTACGTCATCAGACGGTGTTCAGTGGTTCAGTGGGACCGTGACCAGCGGCCAAAAGGGGACGGCAGGCGCGTTTCGAGTTGTGCAGTGGGTAACCGGCATTAGCTGCTTTTAATTATCCAAAACAAGGTGTTTTAAACCTTTCCCGCCCTCTTGCAATATTCTAAACAGTGGTTCTAAACTCTAAACACTCTAAAAGAGCACAGAATTTCATAATTTCAGCTCCCTGCCACCTGCCAGCGTTCTTGGCCATGCCCATTTAGATCAGCTGATCAGCTGCAGGAGGAAGCTTCTCCTGCATGGGCTGCACAGAGGTGCTAAATAATTTAAAATAATTTATTTTAAATAAAAATCAATGCCGACCTTGTGGCTCATCCATCAATCAGCCAATTGTGTGTCATGTCCAATCTTACTTTGAAAAACTGCGAAAGAGCGAGTCCACTATAAACGATCCGCGAAGTAGTGAGGGACTACTGTATAAAGAAATAAGGATGATTGACAGTTTCCCAGTATCACATTTATTCACAGTATTGTGAGTTTTTATTATCTGTTCAGAAACTGAAGTATAATGTATACAATACATTGTATATTAAATAAAATAAATACATACCGGTACACATTTTTATAAATATTAAATACTTTATTTTTTTATAAGCAGTTGATCATATAAAAAAAAAGTTTTGTTTATTACATTATATCCCAAAAGTGATTCTCTTTTACATCAAGTATTTTTCATTCATCTTCTTGACTTAAAATGTGTCCGTTTTATTTAAAATGTCCTGATTTAAAGGTTGTAAATGTGCCCGGAC
>JBBPBX010011828.1:26247-55173 GCA_038048925.1 Garcialebias charrua
TTGATGCCGATGTAGACCTTCTTTAGATTTAATGGTGTTACTTTTAAAAATGTTTGGGATCAACCGTAAAACAAATTAAAATAAGCTTCTCAAAATGATCAATATTAAGTACAATACAAATGTCTAGCTATAATTAATCCCATTATTCTACAAGAAACCTTCACTGACCTGCCAAAAAGTAGGATTTTGGATAATAGATTGCAAAATTTTGTCCAAATGTAACAAGTGTTTTCAAATAACATAATTTCAGTGGATTTAATAATCGATGGAGAGAAATTGGACATTTTTAAAAAGAATATACATTATCATCGACATACGAATTGATCAACTTTATCAGTATCCCTTCAAACCTTCCATGAATCTGTTTTAGTGACTGCCAGCTGTTTTCAGAACTTCAATGACCCATTTTTATGTCGTCCATGGTCCAAACAGGTGTTTGAAGCTCCACCCCCTTTTGTAAAGAACAGTTACTCATTTTAGGCATTTGTCTCTGAAAATAAACAAAAAATAACTGTCCAAGCACAAGGAAACAAATAATAGACCCCCACCAAAAAAATCTAATAAATTTAATTCTTAAAATAAATAAATAAATAGGCAGCAGGTTGACGCAACTGGTAGAGCTGCTGACTCTCGGTGAGCAGGTCCCTGGTTCAAATCCCGGTCCGGGGGCCTTTCTGGGTGGAGTGTGCATGTTCTCTCTTTGCATGTGTGGGTTTTCTCCGGGTACTCCAGTTTCCTCCCCTAGACCAAAAACATGCATGTTAGACTGATGGTAACTCTAAATTGTCTCTAGGTGTGAGTGAGAGAGTGAATGGTTGTTTGTCTCTATGTCCCTGTGATGGACTGGAGACCTGTCCAGGATGTACCCCGCCCCTTGCACAATGATTGCTGGATATGGGCACCGATGACCCCCGTGACCCAAAATGGGAGAAGTGGGTAAAAGATAATTTGTTGGATGGATGGATGGATGGATGGAAATAAATAAATACAGGTAAATGGTTGATGTTTATGAGGCTCCTAATGTTGCCATGCAAGGCGCCAGCCAGTCCTACCGGGAGCAACTCAGGGTTAAGGGTCTTGCCCAGGGAAACAACGACACATGGTGTGGGGAACCGGGTTTCGAACCTCCAACCTTCCGATTGAGGGACGACTGCCATTACCACTACGCCACGGCTGCCCCAAAAGAATAGAGTTTTACATAGTACATAGCAATGCTTTTCTATGCAGAGCTAAGCCAAGCAAAGCTAAGCACCACCCAGTGACATCATCACCTTTGCAGTGCTTTCCCTCATATCTACTACAACCAGTCTCTGACTCATGGTCAGAGACTGGTTGTAGTTTATGTTGGACTTAAACATAAATCCAACACCAAACCAGAACAGGAAAATATCATGAAAAACCACTTTGCACACATAATTCTTATCCAACATGCTTTTCCATGCTCACACTGTCTCTGGGATGTGACTCTCTCACACATTTCACACATCTTTACCAGTTACCATACCATACCAGTTTATTTATAAAGCACTTAAAAATACAGCAGCAGCCGTCCGAAGTGCTGTACAAGAATAAAAACAAGCACAAAACAATAAAAACAATCAATCTCAATCATATAAATATCGGTACATCACAAGTAAAATAATACAACACTAAAACAGAGATGTGAACTCATTCTGGTTTAAAAGCCAATGAAAACATATGTGTTTTTAAACGAGTTTTAAAAACAGATATTGATGGGGCCTGCCTGACCTTCAGTGGCAGCTCGTTCCACAATTTAGGAGCCAGAGCTGAAAATGCTCTGTCTCCTCTGGTCTTATAAAAGGTTTTTGGGACTGCTAAAAGCATCTGGTCAGCGGATCTGAGAGCACGTGATGGCACATAAAGTTGAAGCAGTTCAGACAGATAAGAGGGACTAAAACCGTTCAAAGACTTAAAAACAAACAATAAAACTTTAAAATGGATTCGAAACTGGACAGGAAGCCAATGAAGGGACATTAAAACTGGAGTGATGTGCTCACGTCTGCCTGTACCAGTCAAAAATCGTGCAGCAGCATTTTGTACCAGCTGCAACCGAGAAAGCGAGGCCTTATTTACTCCAATCAGAAGAGAGTTACAATAATCCAGGCGTGAAGTAATAAAAGCGTGGATTACGGTCTCTAAGTGGCGTCTAGAAAGGAGGGGCTTGATTTTTGACAGGCGCCTCAGATGAAAGAACGAGGATTTAACCATGCTGTTGATGTGACAGTCCAGTTTCAGGCAGGGGTCAATTTTCACTCCTAGATTTGTCACAATCGACTTTTCATATGGGGCCAAAGAGGAAAAATCAAAAGTGGTGGGACTGTCAGGAGCACTAGATCTAAAGACCATAACCTCGGTCTTTTTATCATTAAAATGAAGGAAATTAAGCGCCATCCACCCTCTAATGTCACCAAGACAGTCCAGAAGAGACTGCGTGGAGCCATTTTGTTTTACAGGAAAATAGACTTGACAGTCATCCGCATACAAATGAAACTGCACACCATGCTTTCTGAAAATAGAACCGAGTGGCAGAAGGTAAAGTGAGAAGAGAAGAGGACCAAGGATAGATCCCTGGGGTACACCCCAGGGGAGGGCAGCAGATGCAGAGGTAAAATTATCAATCTTCACACTGAAACTTCGATTTGAAAGGTAGGACCTAAACCACTGCAGAGCTGAGCCAGTGATGCCCACCCATTGCTCCAATCTGGCGATAAGAATTTCATGGTCGACTGTGTCAAAAGCAGCTGTTAAATCTAAAAGCACAAGTAAAACACAGTTTCCAGAATCCAGCGATAAAAATATATCATTAAAAACCCTTAAAAGAGCAGATTCAGTGCTATGGTAGGTTTTAAAACCAGACTGGAAGACCTCCAAAATTTTAAATTCATCCAAAAAGTCCTTCAGCTGGGTGTAAACAACTTTTTCCAATATTTTTGAAATAAAAGGTAACTTTGAAATTGGCCTAAAGTTGGACAAAGAGGTAGGATCAAGGCCAGGTTTTTTCAATAATGGCTGAACCACAGCATGTCTAAAATTGCCTGGCACCACGCTAAACATTAAGCTGCTATTGATCAAATTTAGAACAAAAGAGCCAACTGTAGAAAATACCTCCTTAAGAAAACAAGGAGGTACAACATCAAGGGGGGAACCTGATGGTTTCATACTGGTGACAATTTTCTCTAGGTAGGAGAGAGAAATAGGCTCCAGATGATCAAAAAGTGCAGGACAGGGGACCAGGATGGAAGGGTCATGGGAAGGAAAAGAAATACAAGCCCTCGTGTTCGTAACCTTGTCCAAAAAAAATTGAAGGAACTTATCACAAAGTTCTTTAGATGCTTCAATAGGAACCGGTTCATGTGAATTTAGGACCGTGTTGATTGTATCATAAAGAACACGGGGGTTGTGAGAGTTGGCAACAATAATGTCAGAGAAATATTTGGCTCTGGCTGTTTTTACAGCTTGTTGATAGCGACGCCAACTCTCTCTCACCATATCAAATGAGACTTGGAGACCATCCTTTCTCCACTTGCGTTCATTTTTCCTGCATACCTGCCTAATGGCACGGGTGTGGTCACTCAACCACGGGTCAGATTTAGGCTTTGAACGCCTAATTTTAATTGGGGCCACATCATTCAGAATAGTGTTGCATAAAGAATCAAAATGTAGTGAAAGCTCCTCAGTGCTGAGAGACACAGAGAGCTGTGAATTTAAACTATTAAAGGCTGTGGAAAAATGAGCAGCAGTGGATGAGTTAAAAACACGGCAGCTTCGAGCAGGAGCACAGGGTTTAACAGCTTTAGAAACAGGAATAAAATCAAATAAAACTGGCATATGGTCGGAAAACAATGCATCACCAATTACCAAGTTTAAAATAGACAATCCATAAGATAAGACAAGGTCGAGGGTGTGTTTACGTTCATGCGTTGGGCCCTTCACTGATTGAGTGAGACCAAATGCATCCACTAAATCTAAAAAATCCTTCACCAGCGGCTTTCCAGGGCTGCACACCGGGATATTAAAGTCTCCTAAAAATAAAATTTGCTCATATTTGGACATGTAATCACTCAAAAAATCAGAAAAGTCCCGTATGAAATCCTTATTGTACTTGGGAGCCCTATATATGACTGCGCACAAAAGTGGAGGAGTGCAGCCGAGCTCAAACATGCTCAGTTCAAACGAAGAAAAAGCAGTCGGGGGGGACAACTGCTTACAGTCAAAACAAGATTTATAAATGACAGCTAAACCTCCTCCACGGCCCGAGAGCCTTGGGGTATTAAAATATGAGCAACCATGGGGTAAAAGTTCTGAGAAAACACTGGACTCACCAGAAGAAATCCAAGATTCCGTCACGGAGAGAAAGTCCAAACCCTGAGACGAAAAAAAATCCTTCAGAATAAAAGTTTTGTTTGCAACAGATCTCGCGTTTACCAGACCCATCCGGATAGGAACTGGTTCTGACGATGCAGCAGGAGAATTAATCCGAGCAAAGTGTCGCAGATTTCCAAGGTCAGCACTTCGCCAGCGCAGATGTGGAGGAGTGAGACGTGGAGGAAGGAAATGTTGATCCGAGTCGACAACAGGTACCAGCCAGGAATCAATCGGGTCCAAGGAGCGCCGCGAAGCATGCAGACCAGGAAATGATCCAATCTGGGACAGGAATACTCCCGGCGAACTTGCCAAAACGGTCCTCAGCTTCACCAAGAGCCCACCGCGTTTACCTCGACGCCTGTGACGTCTTCTCCGGCGAGGGGGGTGTGGTACCCGGCACAGGTATGATGGAACTCCGGCCAACAGCGGGGGCAAAGAATCGTGCTTCTCATGATGATGTAAAATATTAGCAGCAGGCAGACGAAGCCCAAAAAGGGTTTGGCGATCATACACCAGTAGAGAGTCCACATCATAAAAGCAGAGGAACAAAAATAATAAAAAAAGACAGAGTGGCAGACGAGACGCCCAACACACTGGCGCCATCTTGCCACACAGGTGCTGTCTTTACTTTAATGGGCGGCCGTGGCGTAGTGGTAATGGCAGTTGTCCCCCGATCGGAAGGTTGGAGGTTCGAATCCCGGTTCCCCACACCATGTGTCGTTGTGTCCCTGGGCAAGACACTTAACCCCGAGTTGCTCCCGGTAGGACTGGATGGCGCCTTGCATGGCAGTCTGCCGCTACCGGTGTATGAATGTGTGTATGAATGGGTGGATGGTTGGTATTGTAAAGCGCTTTGGGGCCCCTCATAGGGGGCTGGAAAACACTATACAGTATAAATAAGCTCCATTTACCATTTAATACAATTTGTTACTAAGAAAATATTGATGATGATGCACAGTAACTTTGTAGTTAGTTTATAAAAGTAGTTAACCAAAAAGAGGATCACCAAAGTGAGTTGATTTGGTATAGTAAACAACATGAGGGAGCCGTCCAACACAAATTAAATGTACCACTCTGCTTCAGCACAGCAGTTCTGCTTCACCTTGTTGGTTCTGATGGACCGGATTCATTTCTGAATGTTCACTTCCGAATGGGACATGGACGCTTTACTTGTGATTTATGAACCATTTCGAGTTGTGCAATAATGGTCAATCAGGTCATCTGGGCAATTTCTTTTGTGTGGGAAGACGTTTTGCCCTCTATCCGGAGGGTTCCATCACTCTGAGGAGTCCCAAGTAAACTGTTTTCCCCACTTTAGTGGACCAACCAGTTTGCTGGTGATAAGATAGTTTCTGGGGGCTGACCTGTCCCCCGTCGACTCCTCCCAGGCAGGCAGCCACAGCCAAAGTGGTTCAAGACATCAAAGTTCATGCTCGATCATCCAGGTACAAAATCTAATAATGGTCAGTCAGGTCATCTGGACCGTTTTATCTTTTTTGGATATTTCGAGTAGTGCTCACTTACGCAAACAGTCTTACAGTGTCAGCGACAGCAGTGTATGATTAAAGTTAGCACTTTTGCGTTATCTTCCGCTAACCTTTTTTTACCTGGTTAGCAGTTTAGCATTAACGAAGTTATTGTTTTAATTAGCAAATTAGTGGCTAGCGAAGTTAATGTTTTGGTTAGCTGTGCCCACCACTGAATGTAATTAGCTTTATTACAAACATCAGTTTACCTGGTGTCCGTAGCTTGTAAGATGCTGTAATATACAATAAACACAAGGATGCTGTCGCATCAGTTATCTCAGCTGCACTGAACTCAACATATTTATGCTGAAATTTAACGGTCTTGTGCACCTGAATAAGTTTTATGTTGTCATGTTGGGAAATCTGTGTAAGTTGAGCATATTTTTTTATGAAGAAATATTGTAAATATAAATATTTTCACTGTGTATTATTCAGATCTTATGTCTGAGTTGTTGATTTGAGCCTTAAATCATATTTGATGTTGTGTGAAGAATCAGAATCACTTGTTTTGCCAAAGTATTGATTTTTACGATTTATTATGACAAAGTGCGTTTATGTTGCTGACGTTTGACAAGTTTTAGATACTCTAGATGCGTGTGTGTCTGGGTGTGTGTGTGTGTGTGTGTGTGTGAGTGCGCTGGTTATTGTGCAGTCATATTCAGAGGACAGCTATGATGAGTACAGTATTTTCTGGTGTATAGGTCGCACCTGTGTATAGGTCGCATTGTCCAATTATCACCAATAGATTGGAAAAATCCCTAGATAGGTTGCACCGGTGTATAGGTCGCACCTACGTTTAGCTCTGCTGCAAATGTCTGCCACAGGAGCGCACAGCAAGGCTTTTAAGAAGATTAACACTTAAAAACAATTATTTGTTTGATAAAAATTATAGCAAATATATGTCTGAGCTGAACTTTTCCTTAATAAATGAACGTAATTGTGAAATGAGCTGGATTTAAAAATTTGTTTCACCGAAAGTGATAACAAGCCATATATAGGTCGCACCTGAGTATAGGTCGCAGGCCTTGAAAAAATTATAAAAAGGTGCGACCTATACACCGGAATATACGGTAGATGCCTCAGAGAGGAAAATCCGAAGATGCAAGGAGGACGGTTTGTTCTCCCTGCTGCTCACACTGCCGATTTTTCAGAACAGTTTGTGTATTTTTTTTAGCGCCGAAATCAAACAGTGTGTCGGAGGATTACCCGGTTGAGGTTTTTATACCTGCTATGAAAGTAAAGGGGATTTTGAGCTCTTAGGGTGTCTTGTTTTAAATGAAAAACTGTACAGCTGAATGAAACATTCAATCCAGGAGGGAGCATTATTTTTAAACCGTTTTTTTTTTTCTTAACCCTCTTGCATCTTGTCCACATATTATGTTTGCCTCTACAGCTGCAGCACACCAATCAGTTTAGCTTGGGAACTGTGTAACCTTAAAATTCAGTACTGAATATTGTTAATGCTGAAGCTTTGTTAACCAAACAGATAAAATAACATTCCAGCCCGTGAACACACATCAATAAAGAAGACCATGCTCATCTGTAAAACACATTTCAGTGTAAAAATTTAATTTGCTAAAAAAAATGTTTTAGCAGGGGAGCATTCAAACACAACAGAGTAAATGGCGGTAAATGGCAAACAAACATAATGGGATAATTATGTTATCCATGTTTATTACAAGGTATAATGGATAATTGTTGTGAGCATGTGAAATTATTCAATATCGTCCAGTAAAAGCTATTGATTGTCATGTTTGTGGTACTCCTGATGAGTATTTGATTTATTACCCAAGTGGCGAGTAATGGAAATACCTGCTATGCCAAGAGAAAATTCTGATCTGTTCTTGAATTTATTAGTAGTAAATAAGTGGTCAGTTGTAAAAAAATTAATAATATATATATATTATGTAACTGTAATTAAATGGGGCATTAATGTGAAGTTATAGTTTGGTCTTATCTCGAACGCTGACTCCTTTTGTTGTGGAAAACTACGGAAATCACAGGAGGACATAGAAACACATTTCCATCCTTTTATTTTAAAATAAGTAATTTATCTCATTATCTTATGAGGGAAAACTTGTTTTCACATGAAAATAATTTAATTAAGTGCTCAATTATTTTTATGTTATATTTAAGATATGAAGAGTAATTTGAACAGCTGAGAAAAACAATCATATATATATACCAAGGCTATTCAACTGGCGGCCCAGGAGCCAAATCGGGCCCTCGGGTGAGCTCGGTTCTGCCCACCAATGGGTTCATTTTTAATTAAAACTCTATCGGAAATCGTAAAACAACTTTACGTAATGAGAATAAATGCTGAATATCCGGCCCCTGAGCTTTTGGCTTTCAGTAACAGTGCCCCCCTGAGCAATTTAGTTGAGTAGTCCCGATCTATTCTGTGTCATATCCATTGGTATTCTTAGTATCATTTTTATTTTATTAACAAATATTTTATTATTAATAAATACAACTATTGAGTACAGTAATTTGTTATTTATTACCAATGTGTGTTTTGTTAGTTTAGGTCTTTTGTTGGTTTAACTTTGGTTCTGGTTTCTGTACCAAAGGGGAAAAATGGCTTCACTATTGCAAACAAATACATTTTGTACAAATCTCATGTTTTACTGGACAATTATTTTTGTGTTTATTTTACTCAGTCTTTCAAATCTCATAATAAAGATATTGTTGAAGAATCTTCATAGAGATGTGTTGAACTGATGAATTCCTTGTACCAACATGCCTGAATATAGAGGCTAAATTGTCTTTTTTTATTATATTCATAGTCATTCAGTCTAAGTTTTTATTTTCTCCACTGACTTTCCAATCTGTGGTTTCTGAACTGTAAATCAACTAATTTATCTAGGCAGCAATGCTTTTAGAGTCAGCTATGGCAGCCAGCGTTCACATCTGTGCTTTACACTCCCACTGTTCTTTTTTTAATAACCATAAAGTGGCTGCAAACCAGCACTGAATGCTGGATATCAAACAGGTCAACCATTCAGCTCAGGCCTACACTCCAAACTGCAAAAGTAACCACTAATTTCTAAAACACACTAAGCTAAACTCTACTGAGTGATCTTTCAAGTCAATGCTTGTTTAAATGTATATAATATAAATAATAATAATAATAATAATAATAATAATAATAATAATAATAAATTCAATTTATACCGCACTTTTCATTAATAAAAATCTCAAAGTGCTACAACAATAAAAACAAGTGATAAAATCAAATAAAATCAATAATGGTATTAACTAAGATTAAAAACAGAATCATGTGGAGGCAGAATAGGCCTGCTTAAAAAATAAATAAATAAATAAATAAAACAAGTGATAAAATCAAGTAAAATCAATAATACTATCAACCAAGATCAAAGATAAAATCATGCGGGGGCAGAATAGGCTTGCTTAAAAAGAAAAGTCTTTAAACCGCTTTTAAAGTCAACCAGTGACTGTGGAGCTCTCAGGCAGTCAGGGAGGGAGTTCCATAGGCGGGGGGCAGCCACACAGAATGCCCTGTCTCCCATGGTCCTTAATTTGGTTCGTGGAATGTGAAGTAGATTACTGTTCTGTGATCGTAGAGACCGGGTGGATGAATATGGTGCAAGAATGTCCTTTAGATAGTCAGGTGAAGTTCCATGTAAGCATTGATGTGTAATGAGAGCAGTTTTGTATTGAATTCTGTAGGTGACAGGAAGCCAATGGAGGTTATGAAGAATGGGTGTAATATGTTCAAATTTACGAGCTCTCAATAAAATCCTTGCTGCACTGTTTTGAATATATTGAAGTTTCTGAAGGTTTTTGCCAGGGATTCCAATAAACAGGGAGTTGCAGTAGTCGAGCCTGGAGGAGACAAAGGCATGGACGAGTTTCTCAGCATCAGGAAAAGTCAGAGATGGGCGAAGTCTGGAGATGTTTCGAAGATGGAAGAAGCAAGTTTTAAACAGATGCTTAATGTGATTTTCAAATGTAAGATGAGAGTCCATTTTTATTCCAAGATTTGTAACAGAGGTGGAGAGGGGGATGTCTTGACCAGAGAAGGAGATTGTTGTTAAAGTTGATGTTTGTATCTGGTGAGGGGTGCCAATCATTATGGCCTCAGTCTTGGAGCAGTTTAATTGAAGAAAGTTCTGATTCATCCATGCCCTTATTTCCTCCAGGCAGGCAGAGAGGGCAGTGAGTGAAGATGGAGATGGGGATGATGAGGATGATCCAGTCCTGATGTAAAGCTGTGTGTCGTCGGCATAGCAGTGAAAAGAAATGTTGAACTGATTAATAATTTGACCTAAAGGCAGCATGTAAAGGGAAAACAGCAGGGGCCCCAGAACTGACCCTTGAGGGACACCACAGGAGACACCGACTGTCTGGGAAGTGGCATTGCCAAGACTAACGCATTCCAGCCTATCGGAGAGGAAAGATTTGAACCAGTCCAGGACAGTGTCACAGAGACCGACCTCCACATGAAGACGGTGGAGGAGAATATTATGGTCCACAGTGTCGAAGGCTGCAGTGAGGTCAAGGAGGACAAGGACGGAGGGAGAGCCAGTGTCAGCAGCCATGAGGATATCATTTGTAACTCTCAGTAATGCAGTCTCAGTACTGTGAGCTGCTCTGAATCCAGACTGGAACTTCTCGTACAGAGAGTGTTGCTGTAGGTGGTCCTGCAGCTGAGCAGCAACTGCTTTTTCCAGCACTTTGGACAGAAACGGGAGGTGGGAAATTGGGCGGTAATTAGAAAAAATGTCGGGATCCAAATTAGATTTTTTCAGAAGAGGCCTAATGATGGCAGTTTTTAGAGGCAGTGGAACATGACCAGATTGTAGAGACTGATTTATTATTTGTGTGATTAATGGGCTTATTGCAGAGTGATTGGATTTTATGAGAGATGAGGGGAAGGGATCCAGGGCGCAGGATGAAGGCTTCATTTTCTTTATGATGGACTCCACCTCACTCTGAACAACCTCATCAAAGCTGCTCAGGGACCCAGGATGCAGACGGGTAGATGGTAAACGAAGATCAGGGAGGTTGTGAAGCTGAGATCTGATGGTGTCAATTTTGTTTTTAAATGATGAGAGGAACAGGTTGCATTTTTGAACACATTCCTCAGAAGTTTGTTTAATGGGATTAAGTAGATGAGTTACTGTGGAGAAGAGCTGTTTAGAGTTACCAGGGCAGGTGTTGATGATGTTGGAGTAATACTTGGAGCGTGCTTCTTTAAGAGAATAGGCGTATGCTTTCTGATGTTCTTTGTATGCCTGCTTATGTACCGAGAGACCAGATGATTTTAGACGTCTCTCGATAGCACGGCCAGTTGCCTTCATCCTGCGCAGCTCACCAGTGTACCAGGGGGCTGAACGGGAGAAAGACACCAGTCTTGTCTTCAACGGAGCATGTAGGTCCAGAAGCTCTTGGAGAGATCGGTTGTAGTAATCAACGGAGTCATTGGCAGATGAATGATTGACAGCGGTCAGGGCGTGAAGATCAGTGGACAGAACATCAGGGGAAATGTTTTTAAAGTCCCGGAACTGGATGGGTCGCTTTGGGTTTGGAGCAGGTGAAGTTGAAGGCACTTCCAGAGAGATGACACTGTGGTCCGAGACACCCAGGTCATATACAGATAAGTTATTGATGAGAACAGTGTCTGTAATCACCAAATCCAGAGTGTGCCCCCTGCTGTGCGTAGGGGCGTCCACATGTTGGGTGAGATTAAGAGAGTCCAGAAGAGACTTAAAATCTGTTGCCAACGGGGAAGAGGAGTTGTCCATGTGGATATTTAAATCGCCAAGAAAAATAGTTTTCACAGGGGAGGTGCAGAAAAAGGTGAGGAGGTCATGCATCTCTGAGTTAAATGAAACATGCGGTTTGGGAGGTCTATAAATCAATATAACGTTCATCAGGAGTGGGGCTTTGAAGTTGAAGGCCAAACTTTCAAAAGAGGAAAAGTCCTGAGAAGCCAGATGTGTCAATTTTAAATTATTGCGGTAGATTACAGCCAGACCACCACCGCGGCCAGTGCTGCGGGCTCTCTGCAGATAACTGTATCCAGACGGACAGGCCTCATTTAGAGAACTGTACACATCTGGCTGATGCCAAGTCTCTGTAAGACACATGAGGTCCAAGTCCTTCTCCAGAATGTGATCGTGAATTAGGCATGATTTGTTTGATAGTGACTGCACATTGAAAAGTTCTAATTTAATACCAGTTGGTGTGGAAGCCTTTTGAACCGGTTTCAGCAGACTGAAGTCCACTCCACGTTTTCCTTGCCACTTCGTGCGCTGTGGACTACAAGGGACTACAGAATAATGTATATAAATGTACAGCCATGCCAGCAGCTCTGTGTGGATGTAAGTGACACAGTAAGTGGAAGTTTTTAAGTTAATTTAGTTTATGCCTGTTTTCTGGACTAAGTGGTGCAAAAATTAAACGAGACAATATGACGGCAAAATATTTCAGTTTCCTGCACTCATCATTTTTAAATACAGCACATTGTATTTAGGGATACACAGTGAGGCTGCAGCTGATCAGGTTTTTTTACTGAATCAAATTTGATTTCTCAGATCAATGGATAAATTCTGCAAACATGATTTATCAAAATTATGTACCTTGATCATGATGCAGGAAATAGGAACAGTTTGGTGATGTGCAGTACAGTTCTGTTTTAAAGTTCAAGCGTTTTGAAGTGAAGTTTTTTCATTTAATTCATTCAACCTTTATTTATACAGGCTAGCCTCGTTGAGCCACGGGGACTCATTTACAAGAGGGACCTGTCTCACTCACACCCAGGGTCAATCTAGAGTTACCAATCAGCCTAACATTCATCAAGTTCGGTTGATGAATTAAATACCTGTTGTATATAGCTATTTGAATGAGCCCACTTAATAGAAAACTTTTTTTTTTTTGGCAGAAAGTTTTGTGATACGGTAGTCCCTCGTTTATTGCGGGAGCTCCGTACCCCGAAGTCCCACGATAAGTGAAAAACAGCAAAGTAGAAATAGTAGTACAAGTAGTAAGCAGTAATTTATTTTTATTATATATTTATTTATATATTAAGGCTTTTTAAACCCTTTCCACACTCTTGCAATATTCTAAACAATATTTCTAAACTCTAAACGCCCTAAAAGAGCACAGCACGTCATGATTTCAGCTCCCTGCCTCCTCTGCTCTTTGCCACCTACAAGCGCTCTTGGCCACGCCCACTTCTCCGCTCTGCACAGTGAACAGCTGATCAGCTGAAGCAAGAAGTTTATCCTGCAGTGTGGGTTGCACAAAGGTGCAGGAGGTGCTAAATAATTTAAAATAATTCATTTGAAATAACAATTCCATGCCGATCGTGCGGCTCATCATCAATCAGCCAAATGTACATCATCTATCTATCTATCTATCTATCTTCGTTTAACGTCCGTTTTCCCGATTCCGGGGTGGGACGCTACATCTTTGTCGCAAGTTTTTGATGCCAGATTAGACGGTTAGTTGCGTCCAGTTCATTGAGGTTCAGCGCTTTCAGATCTTGTTGAATCGTTTGCGCCCAGGTCTTTTTCGGACGGCCTTTGGGACGGGTGCCAGGTACTTCAAGGTTTTCAATAGCAAGTATAGCACTGTTTTCACTTCGTTTAACATGACCGAACCACCGCAAACGGTGTCGCCGGCATGCGTCCTTAATCGCACATAAGCCTGCTCGACGCAGGATTTCGGTCGATTGGATGTGATCTTTAAGACTAATGCGTTGCATCCATCGGAGCATTTTCATGTCGGTTCGGTGAAGTTGCTGTTCGAGTTTTGTTGTCATTGGCCATGTTTCTGCACCATACAACAGCACGGGACGTATCACTGAGCCATAGTCTTGAACGTAGGAGTAGTGGGATGTCGCGCCGCATCAGTATAGAAGCGAGTAGATGCCATTTATTCCACGCCACATGTATACGTGCCCGAATGGCAGCTTTGGCTGTTCCAGTACAGTCCAACACATTCCCTAAATATTGAAATGACTTAACTGTTTCGACGCCAACGGCTCCAATTGTATTGTTGCGTTGTACTTGTTGTCGTAGATTGAAGCAAGTAGGACAAACAAAATTGGTCGCTTTCGACAATGGACCACTTATTTTTGAACAACGTTTGTGACACCACTGTTGGCACTGTTGACACATGATTGAATTGCTGCCCACACCAGCTTTGCAAACTGAACAGGGCCAACGACCAGTGGGTGTGGATTCGACGGATTCTCCAGTGTTCATCGCTTTAGTTTTGTCAATGTTGATTTTGAACCCATGGTCGGCGAGTTGAGCGTTCCATTCTTCAAACATTTGTGCCGCGCTCTGTTCTGATGTGGCCGTTAGAATGATATCATCTGCGTACATCAGATTCCAAATGTCGCCAGTGCGTATCGACTTCGTGATTTCTTCCATTACTGTGATAAATAACAGTGGGCTGAGTATCGAGCCTTGGTGAACACCGACGCCAATGTCGAACGCATCCGTATTCCCAACTGTTGTGCTGATGAATGTCTTGGCATTTGTGTACGTTGCCATGACTAGACGAACAAGATATTCGGGAACGTTTTGTCGACGTAGATTCCAGCTGATTGCTTCACGGGGAACTCGATCGAAAGCTTTTTCAAGGTCCACAAAAACGTCATGTCCAATTAAGCTGGGATGTGTCGTTTTGTCAATTTAAATAGAATGGGCATGTTAGTTAATTTGTGGTGTTATTTCAGTTTCCAATTTCATATGTTGGTGCGTGACTTGTAAGCCTGTATAAAACTTCTCGTTCTCACAGCTTCCATTCAGAATTGAAAAAGACTTCTGGACAGAAGTCGAAACGTTTTCTGCAACAAATAAAGTCCAGTTGATCCTGTATTGAACGCCTTTTTTGATTTCGTCATGTCCAATCTTATTTTGAAAAACTGCGATAGAGCGAGTCCGCGATAAACGAACCGGGAAGTAAGCGAGGGACTGCTGTATTTCTACATGAAATGTCCCAAACTGCGCTAGAGGTGCTACAGCTACCTGCTGCTATTTACACTTGCAAAAATGCTGTAGCTAAGAAACTGAATGCAGCGGAAAGGTTTTGACTAAACAGCTTCTTCATGAAACACTATGAGGTATTTTAAGACGACAGCAATCTATTGTGTTCTTGGCGCCACACTAACTATTAGCTCGTCAATTAAATTTGAATTAAACCTTGTTTTTCTAAAACGAGGTCATCCAAAAAATTATATCTGCAACAGGTGAGATATTTATAGTTTGTAACATTTCCACTGAAGCCCACTTTAAAGGAGCTGAATTGTTGCTTTGAGGGATTTATTATTTCCTTAAATACTGGTAGCTCTAATGAGTTGTCTGTGATTCACAAAGACTTAATAAACCTCATTAGTGACATGTTTGGTCAAAACAAACAAGCATGAGCCAAGTGTTTCTTTTAGCATCACTTGAAATGAATCCACCACAGTGAACGCTTCTGCTCTATGTGATTAAAATGTAAAAACAACTTTGAACTCATCGTTCTTTTTATTTGTGTCTCCATTCTCCCCATTGTCAATCAACTGTCCATTAAAACCAGCGCTTCACAGCCCGTTCCCCCTTTTCTCCTCTCTCTGTCTGTTTTCTCAGCTGTACACTTCAGCTGATCAATATATTGACTCCCAAGTTATTTTCCTTAGAGACACCAGAGTAAGACGTGTGCTCTCATTACTCCACCGTCTGAGTGCTCAAGTAATGTCGCAGCTGACAACATGGCTTGTGGGCAGCAAAGCGAATCGGAAAGATTTTCGGGGGGGGGGAAAGCACGGGGTTTTATTCTTGGGGATGCAAACACAAGCATGGCCTATTTCAAATACCTGCAGTCTCATGAGGAGCTTTAATCCACCTAATCACAGACACAGTGGGACAATAAAGCCCAAAGACTCCTGCAACTGCTGCAGAAAGAGAAATATGGCACATGAAGCTTTTTTTTTTAATCCAGCCACACATTTTAAACTAAAATTGCTTTAAAAAAAGAACAGGTCATGCATTTTTTAGAGGGAGTGTTCCTTAGCTTTATTTTGAGCATATAAAAAGCACGCAAGGTTCTAAAAGCCTACACCAGGAGGAGTAATTCTCTTGCACAAAAGACTGCAGCAAACTGCCTAATATGTCTCCTTGGAAGCTGGGGGCTTGTCTTCCACTGCCTTTACAAAACACTATCAAATGCATTTACCAGATTGCTTCGGACTAGATTCAAGAATTGGCTCCCATTTACTTCAGGTTATCCAATTTCCCAAATATATAAGCAAAACCTAGCAAGGGCCTTCCTCAGTGTGTTGCAGCTACATTCTAGTCATGTTCAAGTACATCATTTACAGTGAGGAAGCTCACACGGCTGCTTGCACACATACACCCACCCCACTGTGTTCATTTCCACTGAGCACATCTGACTCGGCAGGTGCTGTTGTCATCATTCTTTAGTTTGTAGCCAGGTCTCTCTTGTAAATGAGTCCTCGAGGATCAATGAGATTAACCTGCCTAAATAAATGTTGAATGAATTAAATGTTATAGAAACAGTAAAATGTTGGTTAACACAGCTTAACAAACAACACTCAATCTGGCACATTTAACATCCTGTTCCTTCAACTTTTTCTTCAAAGACCGGTTTTGGGATTCGTTCTTCTCTATTGTTCATTTTAAAATGGAGCAATATGATTTATGCATTTGGAGACTATATGATTTATGCATTTGGAGATTTAATAAGAGATGAACAAAAAGATGAATTGCAGCAGGATTTGACTCAGACTAAGAAACAAAATCCTGCAATATAAAGCTGCAATACAGCCTCTAAATTCAATTTTGGGTCATTATACACACCCGGGAAAGGAAACCAATTGCAGAAGTTTACTTTGGGGGAGAAAATCTGTATAATAAATCTGAGGAAGCAATTATCCAACATGCCCCCAGGAAGTAAGGATCAGGTTGAAGATTGACATCAGATGTGGCAGACTGTGTTTCCTCATAGCAGAACTCATATCTTTCAGCACCATCTCTAACCAAAGTCCAAAGCCATCAATTTTTAACAGGGCATAACGGTCTTAACTGTATTTGGGTTGGGGGTTGGTTTAGTTAGCAGCCTTTTGTTTAGCTCACTTGAAATCAGCATATTCTAAAGGATAGTCTGCATTTTTTTTTAAATATTCAGCTTGTTTTTTGCAAATATATCAAATCAAATCATTTTAATTAAAGACAGTAAACATGAGCATCTTTTATTTAACGTGTGTGGTTCAGAAGTGTCAGCCAGCCCAGTAGCTCATTAACACCACTTGTGTTTTACTTACAGCACTGTTAAAAAAATGGAAAGTGAACATTTAACAGCGCTGCACACTTGAGTGCCTCCTCAGATTCAAAATGGAGATGACTGTAAAACTGGAACTGATTTGGAAAACAGAAAGCGTCACTTTGTTTCTTCAGCTAAATTTATTGAAATTCCAGGAATTGGTAGAATATTGTAGAGCTGGTCTAGTGTTCCACGACCAGGACGAAAACCACACTGCTCCTCCTGAATCCGAGGTTCGACTATCCGACGGACCCTCCTCTCCAGAACCCCTGAATAGACCTTACCAGGGAGGCTTAAGAGTGTGATCCCTCTATAGTTGGAACACACCCTACGGTCCCCCTTTTTGAATAGGGGAACCACCACCCCAGTCTGCCAATCCAAGGGAACTGCCCCCGATGTCCACGCGATATTGCAGAGTCGCGTAAGCCAACACAACCCCACAACATCCAGAGCCCTAAGGAACTCAGGACGAATCTCATCCACCCCCGGAGCCTTGCCACCGCGGAGCTTTTTAACCACCTCGGCGACCTCAGCACCAGAGATTGGAGAGCCCGACCCAAAGTCCCCAGGCTCCGCTTCCTCAGTGGAAGACGTGCCAGTAGGATTGAGGAGGTCTTCGAAGTATTCCGCCCACCGACTCACAACATCCCGAGTTGAGGTCAACAGCACGCCATCCCCACCATAAATGGTGTTGGTCGCGTACCGCTTTCCCCCCCTGAGACGCCGGATGGTGGACCAGAATCGCCTCGAAGCCGTACGGAAGTCATTCTCCATGGCCTCTCCGAACTCCTCCCACGCCCGAGTTTTTGCCTCAGCAACCACCCGAGCCGCATGCCGCTTGGACTGCCGGTACCTATCTGCTGCTTCCGGGGTCCCACAGGCCAAAAAGGCCCAATAGGACTCCTTCTTCAGCTTGACAGCATCCCTCACCGCCGGTGTCCACCACCGGGTTCGAGGGTTGCCACCACGACAGGCACCAACAACCTTGCGGCCACAACTCCGATAAGCTGCCTCGACAATAGAGGCGCGAAACATGGCCCACTCGGGCTCAATGTCCCCCGCCTCCCTCGGAACGTGTTCAAAGCTCTCCCGGAGGTGGGAGTTAAAGCTCCGTCTTACGGGAGACTCTGCCAGACGTTCCCAGCAGACCCTCACAATACGTTTGGGTCTGCCAGGTCTGACCGGCATCCTCCCCCACCATCGGAGCCAACTCACCACCAGGTAGTGGTCAGTTGACAGCTCCGCCCCTCTCTTCACCCGAGTGTCCAGGACATGCGGCCGCAGATCAGATGAGACGACAACAAAGTCGATCATTGAACTACGACCTAGGGTGTCCTGGTGCCAAGAGCACATATGGACACCCTTATGCCTGAACATGGTGTTCGTTATGGACAATCCATGACGAGCACAGAAGTCCAACAACAGAACACCACTCGGGTTCAGATCAGGGGGGCCGTTCCTCCCAACCACACCCCTCCAGGTCTCACTGTCATTGCCCACGTGAGCGTTGAAGTCCCCCAGCAGAACAAGGGAGTCCCCAGGAGGCGCACCCTCCAATACCCCCTCCAAGGACTCCAAAAAGGGTGGGTAATCTGCGCTGCCGTTTGGCGCATAGGCACAAACAACAGTCAGAGCCCGTCCCCCCACACGTAGGCGAAGGGAGGCTACCCTCTCGTTCACCGGGGTGAACCCCAACGTACAGGCACCAAGATGGGGGGCAACAAGTATGCCCACTCCTGCTCGGCGCCTCTCACCAGGGGCAACTCCAGAGTGGAAGAGTGTCCAACCCCTCTCAAGGAAACTGGTTCCAGAGCCAGAGCCATGCGTTGAGGTGAGTCCGACTATTTCTAGCCGGAACCTCTCAACCTCACACACTAGCTCAGGCTCCTTCCCCACCAGAGAGGTGACATTCCATGTCCCAATGGCCAGCTTCTGTAGCCGAGGATCAGACCGCCAGGGTCCCCGCCCTCGGCCACCACCCATTCCACAATGCACCCGACCCCTTTGGCCCCTCCCACAGGTGGTGAGCCCATGGGAAGGGGGACCCACGTCTCCTCTTCGGGCTGTGCCCGGCCGAGCTCCATGGGTGAAAGCCCGGCCACCAGGCGCTCGCCAACGTGCCCCTCCTCCGGGCCTGGCTCCAGAGTGGGGCCCCGGTGACCCGCGTCCGGGCGAGGGAACATTGTTTCCATTTATATTATTCATCATAAGGGGTCTTGTGGGCTGCGCTTTGTCTCGTCCCTCACCTAGGACCTGTCTGCCTTGGGTGACCCTACTAGGGGCATAAAGCCCCTGACAGCATAGCTCCTAGGATCATTGGGACACTCAAACCCCTCCACCACGGTAAGGTGGCAGCCCAGCCGGTGTCAGAGCTTGGTCCGCATTGCCGGCAGTAAGTCAGGCTCGTTTCCGGTGAGAGTTGGACTCCGCCAAGGTTGCCCTTTGTCACCGATTCTGTTTATAACTTTTATGGACAGAATTTCTAGGCGCAGCCAAGGTGTTGAGAGGATCCGTTTTGGTGGCCTTAGAATCGCTTCTCTGTTTTTTGCAGATGATGTGGTCCTATTGGCTTCATCAGCTCGTGATCTACAGCTTTCGCTGGAGCGGTTTGCAGCTGAATGTGATGCGGCCGGGATGAGGATCAGTTCCTCCAAATCCGAGGCCATGGTCTTGAGCCGGAAAAGGGTAGCGTGCCCTCTCCGGGTCGGGGAGGAGGTCCTGCCCCAAGTGGAGGAGTTTAAGTATCTCGGGATCTTGTTCACGAATGAGGGAAAACTGGAGCGTGAGATCGATAGGCGGATAGGTGCAGCGTCCGCAGTGAAGCGGGCGCTGTACCGGTCTGTCGTGGTGAAGAGAGAGCTGAGTCAAAAGGCAAAGCTCTCAATTTACCGATCGATCTACGTTCCCACCCTCATCTATGGTCATGAGCTTTGGGTTATGACCGAAAGAACAAGATCTCGGATACAAGCGGCTGAAATGAGTTTTCTCCGCAGGGTGGCTGGACTCTCCCTTAGAGATAGGGTGAGAAGCTCAGTCATCCGGGAGGGACTCGGAGTAGAGCCGCTGCTTCTCCACATCGAGAGGAGCCAGTTGAGGTGGCTCGGGCATCTGGTTAGGATGCCTCCTGGACGCCTCCCTGGTGAGGTGTTCCGGGCATGTCCCACCGGGAGGAGACCCAGAGGAAGACCCAGGATACGCTGGAGGGACTATGTTTCTCGGCTGGCCTGGGAACGCCTTGGGATTCCCCCAGAGGAGCTGCTCCAAGTGGCTGGGGAGAGGGAAGTCTGGGCCTCCCTACTTAGGCTGCTACCCCCGCGACCCGACCCCGGATAAGCGGAAGAAAATGGATGGATGGATGGATGATGTATAGGGCTCATAATAACACATTACCTTTAAATATCCAAAGAAATTTTATAAAAAGACAAAGTTATTACAATCTCAAAGGGACAGAGATATTCATCAAACCACAATTCAGAACCAGCTTAAAGGGACGGTCTACCTCAATTCAGGGAGTTCGATTGTGGAATGTTCTGGAGAGTGATGTTAAAAATGCAAAATCAATGTATACATTTAAGAAAAAGGTCAAAAAGGACTTGCTCAAAAACTATATATGATGTAACTTAGTGTGTTTGTGTAAAAATAGTAGAATTATTCATTTTGTGATGTAGTTTGTGTATTACAGTTAGAAAAATTAAGTAGAATTATTCATTTTCTGATGTAGTTTGTGTATTACAGTTAGAATGATGTAGTTTGTGTATTACAGTTAGAAAAATTAAGTAGAATTATTCATTTTGTGATGTAGTTTGTGTATTACAGCTAGATAAATTAAGTAGAATTATTCATTTTGTGATGTAGTTTGTGTATTACAGTTAGTAAAATTAAGTAGAATTATTCATTTTGTGATGTAGTTTGAAGGTTATCATTGGTTGAACAAACTGTGAAATAAGGGGCAGATATAATAAGATTTCATCTTCTTTCTGCTCCCTTCATTTTATCCTACTTGTATTCTTGTATCTGATGAAACTGTCTTGTATTGTTCTTTTAAAATGAATGAATAAACATCAAATCAAATCAAATATCCTGAATCCAGCTGAACAGGGTTAGGGTTATAAAATAAATGAGGCGACATATTAGGCTCAGTCATGTGTTGATGGAGAAAACAAAATATTATTTTTTTAATGTTCTGGTATCGTGTGCAAAAACAACTGCAGCTACATCATCTATAGAGATGTTTTTTTTTTTCTAATTCAATAACAATAACCTTTTTTTTTTACATCCTAAAAAAACAAAAATACACTTTAATACTATTCCACAAACATGCCTTGGCGTAATACAACTTTTCCACATCATCTCCTTGATTAGACCAAAACTGATGATAATTAAGAGGTTTAGCTCACAGAAACAACCACAACATGATTGTCACCAGCAGTAAACAGATTGTGATTTTTTTTGAGTCATTAATTTGAGCAAGTTGTTTCATTAAGCTTATTTGTTGTTGGTCTGGATTATGATTTACATCTTACTTAGGAAGAAACATGAGCAAGTTGTACATTCTGCTGAACTATTTAGTGCATTTTTGCCGATATAGACCTTCGAGTTCTGATTGTCTCTGATCATTCAGACCACAGGCGCTAATCTGGATGACAATTTGGTACACAACATAGTTTTAAAGCTCAAGGGAGTAACTTTGTGTTGAAAGTTGGTGGGGACGGAAATCGAAAATGCTGCATCTGCTTTTTTGGACAAAGTACCGGTACTTTTTTCAATTGTGTATGTCATAATAACAATAACAGTTGTATGACACCCTTACTAGAGTTCAACAGCTGTATGACACCCTTACTAGCAGTGTAACAGCTGTATGACACTGAGTAGCAGTTTAACAGCTGTATGACACCCTGAGTTAGCATTTATCCTGTCAGATCATTGTACAATGTTACTAACACCTTCATTTTCATTTCATCAGCACACAAGTTTTATACAAAAAGTCTTTGGAAGAAGGCACGATACAGAAAGACATTGTTAACAGGAATAACAATAAAAAACTTTATTTAAATAGGACCTTCCAGCAACAACTTGCATTGTCCAAAGAGCATTACAAGATAATAAAGATAAAGGTTGAATGAATGAATGAAAATAATACTACAAACCGGATTCCAAAAAAGTTGGGACACTAAACAAATTGTGAATAAAAACTGAATGCAATGATGTGGAGATGGCAAATGTCAATATTTTATTCGTAATAGAACATAGATGACAGATCAAAAGTTTAATCTGAGTAAATGTAACATTTTAAAGGAAAAATATGTTGATTCAAAATTTCACAGTGTCAACAAATCCCAAAAAAGTTGGGACAAGTAGCAATAAGTGGCTGGAAAAAGGAAATTGAGCATATAACGAACATCTGGAAGACCAATTAACACTAATTAGGTCAATTGACAACATGATTGGGTATAAAAAGAGCTTCTCAGAGTGTCAGTGTCTCTCAGAAGCCAAGATGGTAAGAGGATCACCAATTCCACCATTGTTGAGCAGAAAGATGGTGCAGCAATACCAGAATGGTGTTACCCAGCGTAAAATAGCAAAGACTTTTAAGTTATCATCATCAACCGTGCATAACATCATCAAAAGATTCAGAGAATCTGGAACAATCGCTGTGCGTAAGGGTCAAGGCCGTAAAACTCTACTGGATGCTCGTGATCTCCGGGCCCTTAAACGTCACTGCACCTCAAACAGGAATGCCACTGTCAAGGAAATAACAGAATGGGCTCAGGAATACTTCCAGAAAGCATTGTCAGTGAACACAATCCACCGTGCCATCCGCCGTTGCCAGCTGAAACTCTACAGTGCAAAGAGGAAGCCATTTCTAAGCAAGCTCCACAAGCTCAGACGTTTGCACTGGGCCAGGGGTCATTTAAAATGGAGTGTGGCAAAATGGAAGACTGTTCTGTGGTCAGATGAGTCACGATTTGAAGTTCTTTATGGAACACTGGGACACCATGTCATCCGGACCAGAGAGGACAAGGATAGCCCAAGTTGTTATCAACGCTCCGTTCAGAAGCCTGCATCACTGATGGTATGGGGTTGCATGAGCGCTTGTGGCATGGGCAGCTTGCATGTCTGGAAAGGCACCATTAATGCAGAGAACTATGTTCAGGTTCTAGAACAACATATGCTCCATCTAGACGTCATCTCTTTCAGGGAAGACCCTGCATTTTTCAACAAGATAATGCCAGACCACATTCTGCAGCAATCACAACATCATGGCTACGTAGGAGAAGGATCCGGTACTGAAATGTCCAGCCTGCAGTCCAGATCTTTCACCTATAGAGAACATTTGGTGCATCATAAAGAGGAAGGTGCAACAAAGAAGGCCCAAGACGATTGAACAGTTAGAGGCCTGTATTAGACATGAATGTAGAGCATTCCTATTTCTAAACTTGAGAAACTGGTCTCCTCTGTCCCCAGACGTCTGTTGAGTGTTGTAAGAAGAAGGGGGGATGACACACAGTGGTAAAAATGGACTTGTCCCAACTTTTTGGGGGATTTGTTGATGCCATGAAATTTTGAAACAACATATTTTTCCCTCAAAATGATACATTCTCTCAGATTAAACTTTTTTATCTGTGATTTGTGTTCTATTCTGAATAAAATACTAGATGTTGGCACCTCCACATCATTGCATTCAGTTTTTATTCACAATTTTTTTAGTGTCCCAACTTTTTTGGGATTTGTTGACGCCATGAAATCTTGAAACAACATATTTTTCACTTAAAATGATACATTCTCTCAGTTTAAACTTTTGATCTGTGATTTGTGTTCTATTCTGAATAAAATACTGTATTAGATGTTGGCACCTCCACATCATTGCATTCAGTTTTTATTCAAAATTTGTTTAGTGTCCCAACTATTTTGGAATCCGGTTTGTAAAAAACAACAACAAGTAAGATTCCCTAGCTTCATACAGTGCTCTTGATGTGTTGTGTATGTACTTACCTTAATATCTTTAAAATGCAGTGTTTGTGTTTATGGCAGCGCTGCATCTTCTTTGCAACAAATTCATCTACCAAGGCTGGAAGCATGTTTGAAAAGTTAAAATTCTGGAGGAGTTTCATCTGTGTATCTGTAAAGTCTTTGTCAAAAGAAATGTCCAACTCCAGATGTTCTGTTGGTGTCCAGATAACCAGCTCTGCAGCTCCAGGCACGTCTGTCAGCTGAACCTGGAAGAATAAATGTACAACACGTTTTAATGAAGGTTGAAAATATCTGTCACATAATTTAATTTCTTTTTTTCATTTACCCTTTATTTATACAGATACCCATACCATGCCATTTTATTTATAGAGCACTTAAAATAGCGACAAGGCCAACCAAAGTGCTGTACAAACAATCAAACAACAGGCAACACACACAGTGAAGTAAAAAAACGGAATTTAGAGATAAAAACGTTGCAGATAATAAATATAACGACCAACCTGTGTGAAGCAAACAGGTTCAAACACAGATCATCTGGTGTTGAAAGCTACTGAATAGTAGTGAGTCTTTAAACGGGATTTGAAAACTGAGAGGGAGGGGGCCTGTCTGACGAGCAGAGGTAACTCATTCCAGAGTCTTGGTCCTGCTACAGAGAAGGCCCTGTCTCCTCTGACCTTAAGACAAGTGGAACTGTGAGAAGTAACTGGTCCGCTGACCTCAGAGAACAGAGATGGGGGGTGGGGACTGTTCAGCGATTTGTAGACATACAGGAGAATTTTGAACTGGATTCGAAGATGAACCAGTGCAGGGAGGCCAGGACTGGTGTAATGTGCTCTGTTTTGTCTGTACTGGTTAAAAATCGAGCTGCTGCGTTCTGGACCAGTTGTAGTCGTGCAATGGTGTCTGACTGACACCAAACAGGAGTGGAATGTGAGTAGTCTCACTGAAGTCACGAGAACTCATTTTTAAGAGAGACTTGTTTAGGGAGCAGATGGTGGAGGTTAAGGGCCTTGCTCAAGGGCCCAGAGTGGGGCAAATGAGGGTGGAGGCAGGTGTGGGTGTTTCACATTTTCCATCCACATTTTGATGTTGACAGTACCAGGAGTTGAACCCGAGACTTTCCAATCACAGGCCCACCTTCTCTGACCTCTGCACCACCATTCCCCCAATAATTCATATATTGTAACTTACAGCATTTACTCACCTGCAGGTAGAATCCACTTTGTCCATTGGGAAGAATCTTCTAAACATCTGATGTCACAATTTGGCCGATAGAAACTCTGAAAATGAAATGAAGCTATTTAGAGGACTTTAATCTGTAGGAGCTGCTGCACTGAGTAAAAAAATCTATCCAGGCTTGCTCCAAACTAAAAACAGTAAGTGCACACTATCATTACAATTTTTTAATTAAAGTTAGTAAAACAATTATCAGCATTTATTCCACAGTATTGCAGCAGCATGACCTGTCTTGCCCTGCAGCATGAACAACCTGCTGGTCCACCTGATGCTGAAACTTAGAGCCAGACTCAGAGAAGGAGGACTTTAAGACTTTTTAGCTGGGCTCTGTGTCTGCTTCAAGATAAATAAGAACGTGCTCCACCTGTTTCAGAGCTTTTCAGATTGTTTTCAGATTGTTCATTGCTTCACCGTGATGGAGCTAAATATGCTAGTAGAAGTATCTGCAGCCACTTCTTCAACTCGTCCCCCATCCCTCCCTCCTCTGCAGCAGGATGATTATATTGTTTAAATTAAATTCACAAAGCTCGGACTAACTTCGCACACACTGTTCACACATAAACAAACGTAGTTTTTGCTCCTCCTGAAGTTGCGCACATATTACACGCAAAACGTCATCAAAACGATGTACTTACGTTCAGGAAATGCATGCACACTCTAAACTGTGTAAATACACAATAACACCATGAGTACTGTGCACCAAAACAATTTAATTACTTACTTTTTGGTCGTATTTTGCCATGTAGGGTGATCAGACGACTCCTCTACGTGTCATGGCTTCTTGCAAACTGCGCATGCGCGGACAGAGCCTCTGCTGGTCAGAACAGCTGTTCGGAAGGTTTTTTTTTTTTGTTTTGTTTTTTTGTCGGGGTTCGTTGACGGTGGGAAGCGGAGATAACTTTTTTCTTTTCTTTCTGAGTAGCTGCATGAATGGGGTTAAATACACAGCACAGAAAGTAAAATATATGAACAAAATAATGGTGGGGACTGTCCCCCTAGTGGTCAACTTTGGTAGGGACGCGTCCATACCAGTCCTACAGGAAGTTACGCCACTGTTAAAGCTAATAGGAGCTTGTGCTTGTGCATGTTTATCAATGCAAAGTTACTGACTGGATGCAGAGAGCTGTCCCATTCTGATGTCACGTTTATCATTGCAATATGCTCCAACATGCTGTGCACAAGTTTGGCATAACACTGATGTTATGCATAAGCTTTTGTAAAGGATTATGAGGAGGTCAATATTAATACTGACCTCTTTACCTTAATTAATTTACTTATTCAGATTGAATAGTAATTTCACGGATTCTTTTCTTTTTCAGTTTACCCAATATTTCTGTGATCTTTATGATGGATAAATAAACAAAGCCATTAAGTGACAAAGACGTTAACTTAGTTGGTATGCCAGGCGACACTACCATTTATTTAAAATAAATCACTAAATTAACACCATTACACTTGATTGATATGATTTCACTTTCTTTCAATTTAATACGTCAGCACACTTAAATTCAACACAACAGACTTCAATACTGGATGTTAACATATTTAGTCTGTGGGCTCTTTAGCTTAAAATAGTTTCCAGCTTAGAATTGAGGGAAAGGAGAATAGGAGGAAGATGGTTTAAAGGAAATTATCGTGAGCATGTTACCAAAGTGACACTTCTCCTCCGACTTCTGCTAAAATCCAGGTACGTTTGTAAACAGCTCTTTACCTTTTGACGACAGCCTGGTAAGAGAGAAGACCTTGTAGCTTTTCAGATGCACGGGTCCTTGTGGGAACCAGTACCTTCGAGCAGGGTATTCGTTTACGTTTCAACGTCTCCTGGTTTTCGCGTTGGTCATCAGAAAATGTGTCAGCTTCAGGCCTCTGACTTCAAGATAACTATTCCATGAAGGAATAAACAAAGTCTTGAGCTTACGCTTGTTCGAAGTGGATTCATAACAGCATGTTATACAATCCTTAGCTGAATGACTGTCCTTGGCGGGTGACAGGCATTCATTCAGCTCTTTGGGACGTCTTCATGTCTTTGAAGCTCCCAGCAAACTCTGAAGCGTTTCCGCAAAAGTTAGAACTTAAAAGAGAATTAGAGAGGAGAGAAACTTGTCTCTTTTTCATTGGTCCACTTGTTATCACTATTCAAGGTGAAATTCAGCACAGAGAAGGAAATTGTTTAGGAAAAGTATCTGAGTGAGAGACTTTCAGACGCTAGATGAGAGTTTTAGCTGAAACTCGACAAAAACAATTTCAGTGTAAGTCAGTTTGACATTTTAGCTGAACTTTGACACCTTTTCACTTGCAGAAATGACACATTGATGTTTCACATTTAAAGAATAACAGCATATAACATATATCATGAAAATGACAAAAGTTATTCTTTTGATTACATTAGAATAAAATCAAAGATAGAAATAGTCTCTTTTGATGACTATATTCTCAGATTACAACTAATGGAATGATTTTGTGGTAAATGTCTTGCTTTACTGAGAGGTCAGTAAAGGTCATCACTGGACAGTTCAAAAACCTTAGTTTGACCCTGGGTAGGTCCACTACATCTCCCCCCTTTTGGAAGCCATCGCCAGTCCTTGGGGATGGGGTCCAACACGAAAGGAAACCTTGAACTGTCTTTGATCTTGAAGTAATCCAGCAAGTGGAAAAGAAAAATCAAAAATTATAATCCCATAAAGTTTTTGGAAATTCCATACTGTTCGGAGGTAATCCCATTGCGAAAAGCTTTTAATCCCTTGGAAAACTGAGTCTGTTAACTCTTGGAAAACAAAGTCTGTGATCCTTTGGAAAACAAAGTCTTATAATCCACAGCGGTAATTCCACAGCAGTAATTCCACAACGATTAGTTTTGTTGATTGATCAGCAACAATTGTTTTCATAATCAGCATGTAGAGGGGATCCCTCGATTGACGCAGAGGAGGCGACCCTTGGATGAAGGTTGAAGACCAAGCGTTGGAGCTGCAGGTCCCCACATCGAAGGTTGTTGGCTGGTTGGTTTCCAGTCAGTGCCACTCTGGTTCTATGTGTCATGCAATTATGTGGTTTTTTAGGTGGGCTTATGATTGGGATTTTACATTAGGCCCTACCTATATGCACCTGGTATGTAAGCTATCATGGTTTAGATCAGCTACGATTACCAATTAAGGGGTGGATCAATTCTGCAAAATTAGATATAGGGATTTGTACCTATAAAATTTTGGAGGGCTTCTGTAACGAAGGCCTCTAATTCCAAACTATTCCTCCATTCATTACTTAGTTTAGGTTAAACTAAAATAAAAATGAAATATAGTTTGATCTAAATGTCTGTTGTCTTTTAGACGAACGACGTAGGATTTGGTATTCCTAATAAATTTTGAAGTCTATGGCGAGACTCATCAAAATGAATAGATAATCTAGAATAGAAACGATCGAATCGGTTCAATTTAGAAATTGTGAGACCAGTGTAGTTTATTGTACCTTGAGTAGCTTTAAACTACATTGACTCTTCGACGATTGAGAT
>JBBPBX010011829.1:0-29655 GCA_038048925.1 Garcialebias charrua
GTGTCTTCGCCTGTGTTTGCTGCTCTGTTAGCTGCTGTCGTTAGCATGTCGGGCAAAGTTGTTGGAGCCATCGCGGGGCGATCCGCGGCTGCTCCTCCGGGCCTGAGACGTCCACAGAGTTGACCGAGTGTTTCCAGCTAATTTATCCGTATGAGGCAACCCTGATCGGGCACACGGAGCCAGCTGACAGTAGCCTCTAGAGCTCCATTGACCGCAGTAGACAATTGTAAAATGGCGACCGGAAACGACCGGAAGTTGCGTAAATACGATCAAATTGTAATTAAAACGTAATATTAATAATTATACTTTATTTATAAAGCCATTTAAAACAACCACAGCTGCAACAAAGTGCTATACACATGAAATTAATAACATTAAAAAAAAAAAAAAATTTTTTTTTTAATCATATTTTTATTAAATATGATAAAATCATAAGTCTGAGTTGCCGTAGGTCGCAGGTGACGTAGGTCGAGGGTTTGCTGTATATACATATGGTATTTCTGTTTTTATTTGTCAGTTTCGGTCCTCCAATAAATGTCAACACTTCTGCTTGTCTTGGACAAATGTTTTCTTTTACACTTGATTTAAGGCTGGTCTCATCTGTATTTGATAGAGAAAGATAAAAATTTGATAGAGAAAGATAAAAATTAACATTTCATATTTGAAATGGAAGCATATTTTGTGTAATTATTTTTAGGAAAATGGTGAACTTGGCATTCTTAGTGGAGACGGGGAACAATATTTGGAAATGTTAGTTTACTTAAATTGCTTTTTTAAGTTCAATTGCTGCCTTAAAATCTTGAGTTAAATGAATTCAAAAAGGGAATTGGTATGTCAGTTTAACTTTAACATGAGAGTTGAAAGTATATATCGGGTATACAGTACAGTAATTGTTTGCAAATGAAAACAAGTTTTTATGAATGGATAGTGTAACTTTGCAAGTTGTTTAAACTCAGAGTATGAAGTTCATACAACAAGTACCGGTAAACATTAATTAAACAAGGGTATAACTTAGTTATTTGAGTTCAAATAGAATATGATTGTAATTTTACTTGACAAGAGTACCAGTACTTAATTTTTGGAGAATGAATAATGTTCTATAGTTAGTCATTTCAACTTATGGTATCATATTTAAACAATGACATCATAAATTGGGCTACTTTTCTAGCTTGCCATCCTAAGTTGGAAAAAAAACATTTGAAGTTGCGTTAACTTGTTTTTAAGGCAGCTTTTGAACTCAAGGTTTTAAGTTTAACCACCCTATTTATTTTAACAGTGTAGTCATTTCAAGTTTGTTCTACTTGATGTATTTAAACATTATCAGCTGCTTGAGATTTTTTGTAAGTTTTGTTTCATGTGCTTTGATTAATACAAAGTCAACATTTCTGAGTACCGTACATGTATTCTGTACTTGGATCAAGGGCAACAAACTAATAAAAATTGATTTTTGTTACCTTTAAAAATGTCTCATCTTGTACTTAAATTTTTGAGTTCTGTTAACTAACTTTCCTGGGTTAAAAAGTGAAAACTTTAAAGTCTTGATAAATGAAAAAAGGGGCTTCGTTTTGTCCTGGTATAGAGTAGGGAGAACAGTACAGCATAGTTTGTGGATAACAGACGAGATGAAGTACCTAGAGAACCCATGCATGTACACGGAGAACATGCAAACACATGCAGAAAGACATCTGGCTGGGATTTTAACACCTGCAACAGTACTACTAACTGCGCCATTGTGCAGCCTCACAACTGTAAATTTACTCAGAACCCAATTTTAGGTCTTTTGCAGCTTCACAATAAATTATTTTCATGTGTTCAATGTTAAACTGGTTAGATGTATGGAGTCTTTTTGGAGCTGGTATACAAGTTTTTAGCTACTTCTCTCAATTCATGATAAATAAAGGTTCTGGACCAAATTAGTCCACCTCCGATATGAGTAACATAAACGGATGTGGGCCGGATGAAGCATTCCATGAACGGGTCCAAAACGGATCCGGGCCGGATGAAACATTCCATGAACGGGTCCAAAACGGATCCGGGCCGGATGAAACATTCCATGAACGGGTCCAAAACGGATCCGGGCCGGATGTACCCAAAAACCCTCTTTAATGAGCGGATCCGGATAGGGTCCGGACCATATCCGATCTGGATCTGTGATCCGGATCCGAATCGGATCCGATCCGCTGTGCAAGTGGACTCCGATCCGGATCCGTTTTAAGCATCCGTTTCGGATCCTACGGTAGATCCGGAACGGATCCGGTCCGGAATCCGTTTGCTATCAGGGCATGCACTAACGGGATCTGGTCATGCACTCACGGGATCTGGTCATGCACTCACGGGACCTGGTCATGCACTCACGTGATCTGGTCATGCACTCACGTGATCTGGTCATGCACTCACGGGATCTGGTCATGCACTGACGGGATCTGGTCATGCACTGACGGGATCTGGTCATGCACTAACGGGATCTGGTCATGCACTCACGGGATCTGGTCATGCACTCACGGGACCTGGTCATGCACTCACGTGATCTGGTCATGCACTCACGGGATCTGGTCATGCACTCACGGGATCTGGTCATGCACTAACGTGATCTGGTCCTGCACTAACGTGATCTGGTCCTGCACTAACGTGACCTGGTCATGCACTCACGAGATCTGGTCATGCACTAACAGGATCTGGTCCGGCACTGGATCTGGTCATGCACTCACAGGATCTGGTCATGCACCAACGGGATCATCTGGTCATGCACTAACGGGATCTGGTCATGCACTAACGGGATCTGGTCATGCACTCACAGGATCTGGTCATGCACTCACGGGATCTGGCCCTGCGCTAACTGGATCTGGCCCTGCGCTAACGGGATCTGGTCATGCACTGACGGGATCTGGTCATGCACTAACAGGATCTGGTCATGCACTCACGGGATCTGGTCATGCACTCATGGGATCTGGTCATGCACTCACGGGACCTGGTCATGCACTCACGGGATCTGGTCATGCACTCACGGGATCTGGTCATGCACTAACGGGATCTGGTCATGCACTGACGGGATCTGGTCATGCACTGACGGGATCTGGTCATGCACTAACGGGATCTGGTCATGCACTCACGGGATCTGGTCATGCACTCACGGGACCTGGTCATGCACTCACGTGATCTGGTCATGCACTCACGGGATCTGGTCATGCACTCACGGGATCTGGTCATGCACTGACGGGATCTGGTCATGCACTGACGGGATCTGGTCATGCACTAACGGGATCTGGTCATGCACTCACGGGATCTGGTCATGCACTCACGGGACCTGGTCATGCACTCACGTGATCTGGTCATGCACTCACGGGATCTGGTCATGCACTCACGGGATCTGGTCATGCACTAACGTGATCTGGTCCTGCACTAACGTGATCTGGTCCTGCACTAACGTGACCTGGTCATGCACTCACGAGATCTGGTCATGCACTAACAGGATCTGGTCCGGCACTGGATCTGGTCATGCACTCACAGGATCTGGTCATGCACCAACGGGATCATCTGGTCATGCACTAACGGGATCTGGTCATGCACTAACGGGATCTGGTCATGCACTCACAGGATCTGGTCATGCACTCACGGGATCTGGCCCTGCGCTAACTGGATCTGGCCCTGCGCTAACGGGATCTGGTCATGCACTGACGGGATCTGGTCATGCACTAACAGGATCTGGTCATGCACTCACGGGATCTGGTCATGCACTCATGGGATCTGGTCATGCACTCACGGGACCTGGTCATGCACTCACGGGATCTGGTCATGCACTCACGGGATCTGGTCATGCACTAACGTGATCTGGTCCTGCACTAACGTGATCTGGTCCTGCACTAACGTGACCTGGTCATGCACTCACGGGATCTGGTCTTGCACTCACGGGATCTGGTCTTGCACTCACGGGATCTGGTCTTGCACTCACGGGATCTGGTCATGCACTAACGGGATCTGGCCCTGCGCTAACGGGATCTGGTCATGCACTCACGGGATCTGGTAATGCACTAACGGGATCTGGTCCTGCACTGGATCTGATCATGTACTAACGGGATCTGGTCATGCACTCACGGGATCTGGCCCTGAACTCACGGGATCTGGTCCTGGACTCACGGGATCTGGTCTTGCACTCACGGGATCTGGTCTTGCACTCACAGGATCTGGTCCTGCACTCACAGGATCTGGTCCTGCACTCACAGGATCTGGTCATGCACTAACGGGATCTGGTCTTGCACTTACGGGATCTGGTCTTGCACTTACGGGATCTGGTCATGCACTAACAGGATCTGGTCATGCACTAACGTGATCTGGTCATGCACTAACGTGATCTGGTCATGCACTCACAGGATCTGGTCATGCACTCACGGGATCTGGTCCTGCACTGGATCTGATCATGTACTAACGGGATCTGGTCATGCACTCACGGGATCTGGTCCTGAACTCACGGGATCTGGTCCTGCACTCACGGGATCTGGTCTTGCACTCACGGGATCTGGTCTTGCACTCACGGGATCTGGTCCTGCACTCACAGGATCTGGTCCTGCACTCACAGGATCTGGTCATGCACTAACGGGATCTGGTCTTGCACTTACGGGATCTGGTCATGCACTAACGGGATCTGGTCATGCACTCACGGGATCTGGTCATGCACTCACGGGATCTGGTCATGCACTAACGGGATCTGGTCCTGCACTCACGGGATCTGGTCCTGCACTCACAGGATCTGGTCCTGCACTCACAGGATCTGGTCCTGCACTTACAGGATCTGGTCCTGCACGGGATCTGGTCATGCACTCACGGAATCTGGTCATGCACTGGATCTGGTCCTGCACTCACATGATCTGGTCATGTAGCTCGCGGGATCTGGTCCTGCACTCACAGGATCTGGTCCTGCACTCACAGGATCTGGTCCTGCACTCACAGGATCTGGTCCTGCACTCACAGGATCTGGTCATGCACTCACATGATCTGGTCATGCAGCTCGCGGGATCTGGTCCTGCACTCGCGGGATCTGGTCCTGCACTCGCGGGATCTGGTCCTGCACTCGCGGGATCTGGTCATGCACTCACAGGATCTGGTCCTGCACTCACAGGATCGAATCCTGCACTTACAAGATCTGGTCCTGCACTCACGGGATCTGGTCCTGCAGCTCACGGGATCTGGCCCTGCAGCTCGCGGGATCTGGTCCTGCACTCACTGGATCTGGTCCTGCACTCACGGGATCTGGTCATGCAGCTTGCAGGATCTGGTCATGCACTCACAGGATCTGGTCCTGCACTCACGGGATCTGGTCATGCAGCTTGCAGGATCTGGTCATGCACTCACAGGATCTGGTCCTGCACTCACAGGATCTGGTCCTGCACTCACAGGATCTGGTCATGCACTCACATGATCTGGTCATGCAGCTCGCGGGATCTGGTCCTGCACTCGCGGGATCTGGTCCTGCACTCGCGGGATCTGGTCCTGCACTCGCGGGATCTGGTCATGCACTCACAGGATCTGGTCCTGCACTCACAGGATCGAATCCTGCACTTACAAGATCTGGTCCTGCACTCACGGGATCTGGTCCTGCAGCTCACGGGATCTGGCCCTGCAGCTCGCGGGATCTGGTCCTGCACTCACTGGATCTGGTCCTGCACTCACGGGATCTGGTCATGCAGCTTGCAGGATCTGGTCCTGCAGCTCGCAGGATCTGGTCCTGCAGCTCGCGGGATCTGGTCATGCACTTGCAGGATCTGGTCATGCACTTGCAGGATCTGGTCATGCACTCGCGGGATCTGGTCCTGCACTCACGGGATCTGGTCCTGCACTCACAGGATCTAGTGCGGCTTGCTGGATCTGGTGTGGCTTGCGGGATATGTTGCGGCTCGCGGGATCCACGGGATCTGGTCCTGTGTGGCTCGCGGGATCTGATGCGGCTCGAAGGATCTGGTGCGGCTCGCAGGATCTGATGCAGCTCGCAGGATCTGGTGCGGCTCACGGGATCTGATGCAGCTCGCAGGATCTGGTGCGGCTCACAGGATCTGGTGCGGCTCATGGCTCACGGGATCTGATGCAGCTCATGGGATATGATGCAGCTCGTACAAGTTTAAAGGTCACTGTTCAGATATCATCAGTACTTTTGTAGCTTGGAAAGTATTGCAACACCAGTTTGAAAGTTTTTTTGTTTTTCACTGTAATGGCTGTAGAGTTCTAACGGCCTCGAAGGCTGAAAATATTTTTTCTTCCTATTTCAACAAATTCGATGTGTTGGGCGTACGTGAGAAACTTCAGGTTTCTGTAGTGAGCGTGGAAGTCATGACTAAAGTGAAAACATTCTGTTAGTTTTTAGTGCACGAGTTTTCATTAAGTCCTGTTTCATAGAACTTTGATGAGCCTTTGGTTTTGACCCCAGTCCATTCAGAAGACATGAGGTGGACCAGAAGGCGTCTTGTCCTGGACTGAGGCTCGCGGATGAAAGGCCTTTTGCTAAAGCTAAAATGCAGCAGGTGCTTTGTGACGGGGAGAGAAAAGCGTGAAACTGCTCTGTCTGGATCTTACACCCTGTCTTCTGACAGAATTCACTTGAAGTGGCACCACCTGACCTTACCTGTCTGAACTTTCACACCTGACCTGTATCAAACAGAACTCTGAGGTCCACAAACCAGTTGGTCTTGGACTGTCCCAGGCTAAAAATCTGCAATGGTCCTCCAAAATCTAAACATGAGAGCTGCTCAGGAGGTCCATCAGTTTCTATTTGTGCTGAACACCTGCCTCTGGCTCTCGGTTCTCGTTGAACCGGACGTCTCGGTTTTATGAGCATGTTAGGTGTTGTTTATTTATTTACTTTGGTTTATTATGTTTTGGTGTTTTTATTGAAGTCTATTTGTTGAGTGGTCTTTTACCCTGTAAAAACTCAAAGATCAATTTTGAAACTTTAGAAATCAGAGCAGCCAATCGTCAGTATACACTACACCAATTATTATTATTATTTTTTTTATCAATGTGGTTTTTTCCATTTGACAAATAACTTCTAAATGTACAGTAACACAGGAGAACTTGTGCATTTAGAGATAATGAGAATTCTCACTTCAGAAATAACAGAAACTGAATTGTGAACTGTAGCAGCTGCTGCTGCTCCACTGGTTGAATATGACCAGGCAACAGGATGTTGGATGAATCAGCTGATCAGTGTAGCTCCTGGTTTTTTGTTTTTGTTTTACTATTTACCATAAGTACCTGGGCAGGTTGTCACATTTCTGCATGCTTCAGTTGTTTTTCATGCACACCTGATTTAAATGAGTCATTGGGCTTCTCCAGAACTTGTAATTCTTTGAATTAGGTGTGTTGAAACGGAGAAGAATCTGCGTTCACACTGCAGGCAAATGTAACCCAAATCCAAATTATTTTTTATTATTTTTTGGCCCTAAGAAGGTGATGATGAACTTTTTTCATGGCGTCTGAATGTGACATCCCATTATTTTCTAATCAGACCCAGGTCTTTCTCAGATGTGGTTCTGATTCTGATGTGATGTTTTTCAAAGCGACTTCAGTCTGAACAGTCATGTCTCATTTAATCTGGTTTCACATCAGTGAGGTAGAAGCGGATCGATCCAAGTATTGATACCAATGACGTGTCCCCCACCTCGCACACTGACTGCTGGATATGGGCACCACAGTGACCGCAGCGACATGAAAAGGAAGAAGTGGGTAAAGACGATGGATGGATGGAACATAGCATCCATATTCACTTCCTCAAACACATCATGCTGCGTGTGAGGCCACGTCTTCAGTGCATGCGGGGCGCCCCAGAACTGTTAATGGTTCACACTGGAGTCTGATGGGGGTCAAAAAAAAAAACTGGATCTGAACAAAAACTTAAGTTCCTCAAAAATATGTGAAATTGCAGCGGTAAACATCTAAAACAGTTTTCTCACGTCCAGTTCTAGTTTAGTCCTGATGTTACTTTTACGGTATTTTCCAGTTTATATCACCTTTAGAACAAAACGATGGAAACTTTTCGACCTGAAGTTCACCTTTACAGCCTTATTTTGGTAAAAGTGATCAACCAATTTGGTTCCCCATGTTTCTGACTCGCAGCTCGTTCTGGGCAGGGCATTAGAGGAAACAAGAAAGGGAAGAAGGGGCACTTCATGTTTTACTTTAGAAACTGACGAGAACTGTGAAGCAAGGTGCAAAACCAGAAACGCAGAAAAACAACGACGTCACTGCAAAACCCTTCAAGTTGCTGTGTGTGTGTGTGTGTGTGTGTTAGCTTGTTCTCTGAATTGTTGCCCCAGTATACGATGCAGCATATTATTTGATAAAAATTCATATTTTCTGTAAATTTTAACACATTGTGTCCCACTTCTAAACCAGCTTCTTCTGATTAACTATGTTTAGAGCTTAAAACAAATTGTTTACAAGACAGCGAGAGCAGCTATGTTGTATGGTCTGGACTCTGGAGACAGTGACATTGACAAAAAGACATGAGAAAGAACTTGAAGGAGCAGAAATGAAGATGCTGAGGTTCTCCTTAGGAGTGACAAGGATGGATAAGATTAGGAATGAGGTCATCAGAGGTACAGCACATGTTGAACAACTTGGAGATAAAGTTGGAGACTGAGATGGTTTGTACAAGCCCAGAGGAGGAACAGTGGGTATGGTACTGTATATTGAAATACAGCTGCCAGGAAAAAGACAAAGAGGATATGTATGGAAGCAGTTAGTACATGGAGGTATGCTGGTGAAGATTCTCAGTCATCCAGGACATGATAAAATCAGAACAAGCGTCCAATACAAAAACAACTGGACTTTATTTGTTACAGAAAACGTTTCACCCTCTATCCAAAGGGCTTTTTCAATTCAAAGAGCAGGCTGTGTGACCGTGAAGTTATCAACAGGCTGAGAATGACACGCACCAACCTATGTAAATTGAAAGCTGAGATAACGCACACACATACCTGAGATATCATACACATCCTATGTAAATTGACAAATCAACACATCACACCTTAACAGTAGGGGGTTTCTTAAGGTCTTTGTCTAATTCACAGAGGCGGCTACTCTGTTCTCATCAGGTGTGAACCGTCTGGGAATCAAACTTAAAGCTGCATTATATGTCTTTATACATGGAGGTAGTTGGAGTGAGTGAGATGGAGGATGAATACTCACTAGCTGTGTTTCCATCAAGGTTTCTCGATGTGCATTTTGAAGTATTGCATCAGAAAAGCTGAATGGAAACGGCACGATTCGAATTAACTTCCTCTAATTCTCAAAAAAGTTGATACGCTCGCTTGAGGTGGTTTTTGGGTTTTTCGAATCGGAGCAGATGCGCAAAACGAGAGATGGAAACAGATTTGCAGACTCAGTTCTGACGTAGCGAACATTCACGTCACGTGACTTCGTCTCCGGACAACATGTAACATCGCTAAAACTAGTTGGCACGACAGAATAAATACAACTTGCCCGATAGCAACACATTCCTGAAATATTCTCTCCATTTTGCCGAGATGTGTGGTCAGGTCCTGTTTTCAACCGCTTCTTCCTGTTTACTGTAGACATGCGTAAAGGCTGAGTTAGACTTTTGCTTTGGTCCGCAGGCTGGAGCGCGCGCGCCGCGCGTGCACTGTGCCGCGCGGCGAAATGCGTTTATAGTGTCGCCTCGGTGTTTATAGTTGTCCCACGGCGGCGCATGGCAAAGTGCTGTTCTTTTACGGACCAGCAGGAGGCAGTACCCTCTAAAACCTGTGCATATGTTGCAAGAAAGGTGTAGAAGAAGAAATCTACCGTAGAAGAAGAACTGTTTGACGTCACACAACAAAAACAAATAGCTTTCTGCTCGCGTGCTGAACTGTTGTCTTTATTTGCGGTTTTAATGCATGGAGTCAGCGGAGGAGAAAGCGATCACGTGACTTTTGGCGAAAAAACAAAAGAAAAGTCCGACTCCAGATCAGGAATGAAGGATAATTTAATACATTTTGTGTCACAAAACATTCCTCCATGCGTCGCGACTCCGTCTCCACGACCACAGCGGCGCAAACAGCTGCAGGCTCCGGCGTGAAGAGGGTGAAGGCTGTCGGTCAATCAAATCGTAGCGCCCACCGCGCGCGCGCAGGGCTTGCAGAGTTTCAAAAATTCAGAGGTGCACGGCACGCGCTAATCCCCTGCGCGGGGCCAACGCGCAGGGGCGGGGACTGTGAAATTGCGTCACTTTTGGAGCGCGCACCTTCGCGCGCTGCGCGCCGCGTCAAGTATAAATAAGGCTTAACGCTGACGTAATGCCGCTTTGCGTGGCCTGGTGGATGCGCTTCAAGCCAGTTGATGGAAACACTTCTGATTCACATTAATTTTTATTTACATTTTTGCGAAATTTCAAAAATTCGCTCAAAATTCGAATTGAAAATAGATGGAAACACGGTTCTCGTGGTGACCCCTGAAGAGAGGACAGCTGAAAGAAGAAGCGCTTAAGAATACATTTTTGTAAATTCTGTTTTAAAAGAAAAAGTAAGTTGTGCCCCCACTTTGAAGAAGTGCATTAAAAAAAAGTAACTACAGTATAAAGGCTTGACGGAAGGTTTGTGGTCAGAAAATGCAGAATAGAAACAACAGTGTTTGGTCTTAGAAGGATAAATACAAGAAGAGAAATGACACGTTGAGTTTCTCAGAATGACAACTGAGTAATTCTGGCATTTTAATTGCACCTTTTACAAGATGGTTTGAGCTGTTTTACTCTCAACTGTACTGCAATTAGTCATGTAGTTCTTGCAGACACAGAACACCTTAATCTGAAGAAACTTGGTCACCTGTGGATAATATCAACAGACACCAGCCACGTATGTCCTCACAGAAGTATCAAATAATTAATCATCCTCAAACTGCAACTTCACAGCCTCCCTTTTTCATGCGTCGCATTTCCACCGTTCATGTGCATCAGCTGATAAGCGAGTGTGTGTGGGATAAGCCACGAGACTCGTCAAGGTTACGAAAAGGCCTCAAGCAGGTTCTTATCTAATGTCTTTGCTGCGTGTGCAGAATGGTTTTTGTTCTTATTGTGCATTTTCAATTAAGATGTGGGAGTTTATTCAAGAAAATCAAAATAATACGCATTTTCTTTTTGCCCCTCAGTTCTGGAGCCATATCGGTGGGTTGCTACAGCGCTAGCAGAGGATGAGTCGTGAGTCAATGCAGACCTTCGCAGACCCCTTGTTACCAAGCAAGATGCCTTTATTTGATGGGACAGTAGCGTCTGTGGAGCTTTCAAAGCCACAAAGGATGCCTGGTTTCCTGGGGAATCAAAGGCTGCAATACAACTATTTTACTTATGAACCCCGGATGAAGGACGGTGCAGAATTTACTCCTCCTTGGAGCAGCCCCAAGTCATCTCCTGTAGATGACAGGAGTCCCGTGAGTCACCTGTCTGGTATGGCGGTGCCAAACCACATGATATGCAAGAAGGATAGTATTTCTGCAGAGGAAAACTTTACTTACTCGCCCCCTGTGTGTCATACCCCGGTGAGAAAGGGGTTTATGCCATACACTAAAAGTCCAGAGATCAGCAGTCCATCAGCTGCTTCACCCGTTATTAGAAAACCAATGGCAGGAGGTGAGCGTTCATCCTCTCCATCTCAAAGCCCTGTTTACATAGCAATCCCTAAGCCCGTTTATGGACTCAGTCCCTGCTGTAATGAGCTGGGTTGTGTGATGGGACACAGATATAGCATGGAGCACCTCTCTCCAAGGGTGTCCAACGCTGTGTATGAGCACAGCTGGCTGCAAACCAACGGACACTACGCTGAAAAACCTCCCAGTCAGAGAAAAGAGGCCCTGCTGCAGCAGAAGGACGTGCACTTTGAGTGCAGCGCAGAACAGCTGAAGAGGATGACGGAGGACGTGTACAGTCCAAACCGGGCCAGGACTTTGCCTTCTGGGATGGACCCGAGCTACAGCAGCTACCCCTGCGCCCCAACTCGGACGCTGTTCAGTCAGCCTCTCCACACTCCCCCTGGAGGCTACCCCAGCTTATATGCTTCTCATCCCACATACGAGCACAAAGAGGTTTATCAGGAATGCTCTCCTGTGTCCAAATATGGTCCGCTCGCACAGCACCCAGCGTTTTACTACTCCCAGGCAAACGGGGAGGTAGAAAACAGGACGCAGAGGAAAGACGGTGGCAGCAAGCAGAGGGAAGGCGCTCCACTTTTCCACAAGCACACACTGATAAACCCCCAGGAGCATTATGTTGTGCCGCGGACACATCGCACTGAAATGCCTTTGTCTTGCAATGTTGAAATGTTGCCAAGTCATGCTCTCATACAGGGGTATGAGTACCCATATTATGCATTTCCAGGATATCACAACCAAATCCGAGCACCCTATAAAAGGCAGCATTCACTGCCAGCGTTTCACCCGAGTCACATGAACGTGTCTCCAACCAGGCAGCATGTAGATCCACCCATAGCCAAGGAGAAGCCGTGTGCAGGTCTCCATGTTAGCCAGCTGCACGGTTCTTCGTCGTTCCTACGAGCGGAGCAAAGCGGCCAAACCAGGCGTGCGAACCCAGTTGACTTCTCGCCGTCCAGCGTGCAAGCCGGCAGGTTCTTTCAGCCGTTCACCGGCCTGCACACGGACGCACCGGTCATTCCACCAGCTGGCGTTAATCACGAAAGAGTCTTGGACCATCACTGTTGTGACGCTCGAGTGAAACAGCCAAAAGGCTTTCCTGTTTCCCCACCAGCTTGGCTGCACCAGTCCCCGAGTCCCAGTTCACATGGAGTCCACGCAGCTGCGCATCATAACGCAAATGTCCGAAGAATCCTCTGCTCCCCTGCTGCTACAACAGGAAGTAAGCACAATGAGCTTGTGTCCGCTGCAGGAGCCACTGATTATAAAAGGGGCTTGAAGAGAAGCGCTCCTCACTCCTCGCCGCCTATCAAAATAAAAGAGGAGGATAAGGACTTGTATGAGGTGGAATGCACCAGCAGGCGACAAAAGGTGGAAAAGGAGGACGTTAAAACCGATAACCACACCGACTCTCCTCCCATGCCGGTTATTAACAACGTGTTCAGCTTGGCGCCTTACCACTCGCAGCTGCTGGTGTTGAGGGTGCAAGGGAGGTCCACGCCGACGTCCGAGCAGCGGGAATCCTCACACGAGGAGCAAAAGGTCAAAGAGAGAGAGCCAGGTCAGAACGATCAGCGGCCGGTACTTCATGAAGAAGTCTCAAATTCTCCAGCAGACAGAAGCGACGCTGGAGTCTTCGATGCCAAAAGGGTTACAGTAGAAAACGTGTCGTCTGATTCAGACGAGTGCAAAGAGAGCCAAAGCACGCCGAGCGAAGTGGCGATCAAGGAAGAGCCCAAAGACACTGGTTCAGCCGACGCGTTGTTGAAAGAGAAATGTGAATCGGATGAAACGGACAGTGAGCTTTTCCATGCAGGTGAAAATAGTCCAGCTGAGCTGAGACCTGCTGCACAAGCAAACCCATCTTCTCATGAAGACGCGCTGCACACACAGACTCTTCAGCCTCCATCGGTTCCGCCCCTTCATCCAGCTGGGAGCAAAGTCAGTTTCAAAAGCATCCCCCCTCACTGTCTGAAACTGTCCACCTACAAGATTATTCTACCTGAAGGCAAACACTGCAAGATTCTTCCACACCCAGAGGAGAAGACGTCTCCACAGCCCGTGACCGTTTTCACAACCATACAGGATCTCCAGACGCCCCGCAAGCACTTTCTTCAGCTGCACCAGTCCCTCTGCAACTTGATCTCCAAATCCGTGTCGGCCTCTCCGGAGGAGGAACTCAAAAACTGGTTGTCTCGGCTGGAAATCCCCGAGCCCGCACATCTGTCGGACAAAGTCCAGAAAGTGTCCTGCTTGTTGGGGGCGCAAGCGAGGGAGGCGTGGATCAACGAGGAGATCAAGTGGGCCCTCAAGGAGGTCCTCAGGAGGCTGCAGGAGTACACGGCTCAGAGGCGGTGCCCGTTTCCTCACGTCATGCGAACGGGAGCCGTGTTCCTGCCCATGCTGGTGGTGAAGGAGCTGCTGTTCCCCACGGTCCAGGGCGGCCTCATCGACAAGGTGCTGCAGGAGCACAAAGTGGAGCTGCGGCCCACCACGCTGTCCGAAGAGAAGATCCTCATCCAGCTTCACAAGCGAGCCTGCTCCTCCAGGCTGCGGAGGCTGATGTCGCTCAAACACCTGCCCGACATCTACACGGAGACCATCAACCTGCTGCATTACACCTGCGTGTGCCAACATCTGGGTGAGTCACGTCTTCGCTTCAGACTGGGTGGAGAACACTGGTTTATGGAGGTGTAGCACAGGAAGTGAGTTTTTATTTGCATATTTCAGTTTTGTTGTTCTGATCGTTCTCATTAATCTGGGATGTTTGTTCCTCGTGTACTTCCCAACAAAACGTTCAGCAAATATTTACTTATGATCCCTCGTGAGGAACTTATTCGTCCAAAACAAACAAACAAACAAACAAAAAAGGAAAATGTCCATTTATTTTATAGACGTGTCAAACTTGAGAGGTTTGGAAATGTTTTAAATCATTTCCTCATTCTAATGGCACTCGTCAAACTGTGAAAACGATTCAAGCAGCTGCATTTAAATAAACGATTAATCATCTTCTTCCTGCTTGTGGGGAGAAAACGGAATCCATAACTTGACTGTAGCGAGAACAACGGGCTACAAAAAAACACTGAATATCTTCCAAGATGTTGGAAAAAGTATCAATAAAAACAAAAAAGACATTTGAAGTGTTGAAACAGGATGTTTTTGTTTTTGTTTTGCATGATCTATTTCAGGGTCTTTAGAGAAGTGAAAAGGCTTGTCATGATAAAACTATGTGGTAAGGATGGGGGGAGGGGACCAGCTCGACGGGGTGATGGAATAATGAAAGACACAATTTCTCAGAGCAAGATTTCAAAAAGTGAATGTTCAAACTTCAGAGAATCTTGAACAAATGCAAACAAGGCTGATCCTCAGGCTTTAAGAAGAAGACAACAGTTTTATTTTAGTGTTTATTGCTGCGTAGGTTCAGGAACACCTCTAAGAACCAGTTGGTTAACACGGTTTAGTTCTGAAACCAAAGCTATGAGCTCAAACTCAAAAACTTCAGCATGCAAGGAAGAGAGACAGGCAGCGAGGAGAAAAACGGCAAGTTTTTCCACAAAAATCTTTAAAGCTGAGTTTAGGTGAAAAACTGTTTTGTGGTCTTAACAAAAATAAAAAATAAAAAAAATTCTGAAAATCACAAACGCTACATCCTCCAGAACAGAAAAGAGAATTGCTGTATTTTCCATCGCACACGTCACACCATTCTATAAGTCGCATCAGTCCAAAAATGTCTAATAAAGTGAAAAAATCTATAAATACATCGCTTCGCCGTATACGCTGCATCTATTATGCATCACCGCTGACAACCCGGAAATGTGGGCCGGTGTTGTGCCAAAAATCGTTTGGCAGCCACGGGAGGACTTTAATCAGAATCTGAATATCTTTATTGACGTTGCACCAAGGTACAACAGGAACATGAATGCACAGTCGTCCGAAAGATGGACTAAGTGTACGAAGCTGCAGCTGGTTATCAGCGCGGCCATCTCTTTCCTTATCAGAATATGTAATCTTAGATTTGAAAAAGGGAGAGGAACCATGAGGGTAGATAGTGGTACAGTATTACAAAAAATATATTTTACATCTTGTTTAGGACACGATTTGAGACATCAAAAAACTACCAGCAAGCTGAACCCAAACAGCAGCAGCTAGCTGTAACACTTTCTCAGGAATATCCTAATATTTGTCAGAATAACTGTTTAATGCAATGTTTACAGTGTAAATGTTTGTAAAAATTACCGTAGTTTTAAAAACACCACAGTCCACTTTGGTCTCAATCCAGCTCTGACTAGCTATTAGCTTATTAGTCCAGTCAGAAGTAAACGGTTTTGCCAAGCTGACGTCCTTCAGCTATCTATAACGGGTAGGATATTCACTGGTTATAATATCTGCATGGAATCCCGCTTCAAAAGATGCAAACTATCCCTTTAGGATTAACTTATTCTAATATATGGACTAAAGAAGCTTTTCTTTATTTCATCATACTATGCCATATCATTTTTTTTCCCCACATATAGGTTTAGTTCAACTTCTCAATCATACATTGAATACATTTTTGGTTTGCAATAATAACTCTGGTTATTGATGATGGTTAAAGTAATTCGTGAACCCCCATTGTCTGTGTCATGTACATTTACGTATACAGCGTCTTGGAAGATGATTAGAAGGCTGGTCTTCCTCATGCAGATCTTTATATCCTTAGAGACCATTTGAAAGAACATCAATGACCATTTCATATCAATGCAACATCATTGCAAAACAACTTCCTTCCTCGGCTTGCAGATTATTTTTGGAAATCCCCATCGATGTGCAAAGCGTTATTTAATGACAGGTTGAAATATAAAGCCTGAAAATGTGTCTGCTTGTTTGAAGCGTTTCTTGTCCTCTGTTCAACGTTGTCTTTTTATTTTCAGGATTCAACTTGTCATCATTTAGTGGCCCTTTTTATATATAAAAAACAAAATACAGTTAACAGTTATTCAAGATCAAACTCGTTTATTTTTTACAGAATCAACTTCACCTGATGTCCAAAAGAGAGTCCAGGTATATATGTACAGTATATGTTTTTGTGTTATCCCTATCTCACCACTTTGCTTTTTTTCTGATAACAGGGAAACTTTTTTCTGCTCCTCTTTAAATTCAAATCACAAAAAGTTGCATGATTTGCACTGCAGCGCAGACCTGGAGGGAGGGGTCATTGATTGGTTGTGGAAAACTCCCAACTCTCATTTCCCTTTCACTCATTCACCCACTCACCTGTAAGAGAGTAAAACATGACCCCCTCCCTCCACTGTTGAGCTGCATAGTTGCAGACTAAAGTCATCTTTAAAGTAACTGCTCAAATCTTTTAATTTGAGTTCTGTGTAAAGGTTGTGAACAATAAATATCTTACCTGTCATGATAAGATGTTAGACTGTTAACTATGCAGCTAGAATTCCGAGATTATTTACTTTTGCAACTTTAATCTGATGAATTTAGTTGTTTTTAGAATCAGTAATGTCCTTTTGATTTAGCTAGCAGTCATTTCCTCCGTTCAGTCTGAAATAAACTGCAAACTGTCATTTAGAGAGCTATCTACAACAGGTGAGATGTTAATTGTTCACAACCTTTCTACCCTTAATAAATCTGAACTATTCCTCTAACAACTCCTGTCATGTGAGTCTTTAATGCTGTTCATGAATGGACAAGGTTAGTTACGATAAAGTGTTTAGAACAAATACCAGAAACACTGATCATACCTTCATTCCACTCCAGCGTGTCGGAAAAGCCTCCCCCATCCCCGAAAGAGCTTCAGTTTTTCACCTTTATTTTAAGACTAGTGGTTGTTCCAACAATGTGCAGTCAGGTCATCTGGACGATGTATGTATATATTTTTTGTTGTTGAGACGTTTCGTCTTTCATCCAAAGGACTTCTTCAATCTGAGGAGCCACCAAACAAACTGATACCCACAAACAGCATACTCCATACTGGGAAAAAAAACAGTTTTCTGGTGCTAAGATGACCTCCGGGGTCCGCCCTCTCCCCTGTCAACTCCTCTGCGACAGTCATATCAAGTGGTTCAAAACACCAAAGTTCATGCTCTATAATCCTTGGCTGAATGATTTCACCAAGGCTGTTAGGCAGCAGTGCAGGAGGGCGGAGCGCAAATGGAGAAAAGACAGGCTGCAGGTCTCTTTTCAAATACTAAAAGAGAGTTTGCGCCATTGTCAGAAAGCAATGAAAACTGCTAAATCTCAATACTTCTCTGATATCATTACCTCAAACTCTCACAATCCACGAGTTCTGTTCTCCACCCTAAACTCTGTTCTCCACCTCACTGAACCATCACCCCTGGAAGCCTCGACTGAGCTGTGCGAGAACTTCCTACATTTCTTTTTGGAAAAAATTGTGACCACCCGGGCTCTCATTTCTCCTCCAACTCAGGATCCATCCATCTCACCTCAATCTGTTGCTTTATTTTACCATTTTGAACCAATCTCTCTGTCTTCTCTAGAGCAGCTCATGTGCAGCCTGAAACCATCTGGTTCCCCTCGGCTACTAAAGTAGGTTTTTCCTACTCTAGGTCCTTCCATTCTTGCTATTGTAAATAGCAGTTTATCCACTGGTGTGGTGCCAAAAACATTAAAACATGCTGCTTTTCAACCTCTCCTGAAAAAACCAAACCTTGACCCTTCAGTAGTATCTAAGTTCAGGCCTGTCTCCAGACTCCCATTTGTTTCTAAACTTTTAGAGAAAATAGTCGAGTCCCAGTTGAGTGTGGGAGTGGTGGCGCAGAGGTTAAGAAGGTGCGCTTGTGATCGGAAGGTCGCCGGTTCAAGCCCCGGTACCGACAACATCAAAGATGTGGGTGGGGTACGTGAAATGGTCACACTTGTCTCCACCCTCATCTGCCCCACTCTGGGCCCTTGAGCAAGGCCCTTAACCCACACCATCTGCTCCCCTGGGAACCCTAGATATCAGCTCTCTGCTCCACACAGAGGGCTGTGGTTGCTCGGTGGTCTGTGGTTGCGTCAGGAAGGGCATCCGGCGTAAAAACTGCCAAATCTTCGTGCGACCAGTTCGCTGTGGCGACCCCTAACGCAGGGAAAAAAGCCGAAAGAAGAAAAAAAAAAAAAAAGAAAAAAGTCGAGTCCCAGTTGAAGTGCTTCCTGGAGGATCACGCTGTCCTTGAGTTATTCCAATCTGGCTTTAAACCTCTACACAGCACTGAAACTGCCCTAATGAAGGTTTTTAATGACATCTTCTTATCCACAGACACTGGTGACTCTGTGCTGCTTGTCCTATTGGACCTCACATCCACTTTCGACACCATTGACAATGAGATCCTCATTGCTAGGCTGGAGCAGTGGGTGGGCATCACAGGGTCAGCCCTCAATTGGTTCAGATCCTACCTCTCTGACGGATCCTTTTGTGTTTCCATCAACAATTTTAGTTCTGCAGTGGTAGCACTTAAATGGGGGGTTCCACAGGTGTCCATCCTGGGTCCTCTCCTATTCTCTTTATACCTGCTGCCACTTGGTGCTATTTTGGAAACACAACATACCTTTTCAATTCTACGCTGATGACTGTCAAATATACTTCCCCCTAAGACACAATGGTACATGCTCTATTCAACCTCTGCTCGACTGCCTGGCTGACATCAGGGACTGGATGGCTTTAAATTTCTTAAATTTCAATGAAAAGAAGTCTGAAGCCATGTTGTTCAATGACACAATCTCGAACCACTGCATCGACCTTTCTGCTCTAGCCCTGTCAGAAAAACAAAAAGTCACAAATCTGGGAGTGATGATGGACCCTTCCATGAAACTCAACAGTCATGTAAACATGATTGTTAAATCCAGTTTTTTCCAGCTGAGGCGACTGTCTAAGCTGAAGCCCAAATTGTCCAAAAATAACCTGGAGACCGTAATACACGCATTTATTACATCTAGGCTTGATTACTGCAATTCACTCCTGCTTGGCGTCAGTCAAGCCACCATTGCACGATTACAACTGGTCCAGAACGCAGCAGCCCGATTTTTAACCAGTACAGGCAAAAGAGGGCACATTACACCAGTCTTGGCCTCCCTGCACTGGCTACCGGTTCATTTCCGAATACAGTTCAAAATTCTCCTGTATGTCTACAAATCGCTGAACAGTCTTGCCCCCGCCTATCTCACTGATTTGATACAGCTGTATGTCCCACCACGTGCTTTGAGGTCAGCGAACCAGTTGCTCCTCACAGTTCCAGGAACTTGTCTTAAGCGCAGAGGTGACAGGGCCTTCTGTGTAGCAGGCCCAAGACTTTGGAACGAGTTACCTCTGCTCTTCAGACAGGCCCCCTCCCTCTCGGTTTTCAAATCCCGTTTAAAGACCCACTACTACAGGTAATCCCCGACTTACGAGCGAGTTCCGTTACTACGACTATCTCGTAAAACGAAAATCTCGTAAATCGGGGACTACCTTTTATACCGCACGAGCCGCCACTGAACACGTACATGTGCGGTAATGAACAGTTACCAAGCATTTCAACTATCAGAGTCAGAGAATCTTTATTGTAATTTGCACCACATGTGGTACATGTGATGAAACGAGATTATGTACACAGGGTCCCAGTTGCATTCAACAACAAAATGTAAGAGAAAAACAGTAATAACATCTAGGATTGACTAAGAAAAACATCAACTAGAAATACACTAAGCACTAATGTAATAGAAAAACAAAATCATTACAAACAGACAGCCGCACGAACATGAATCTATATGAGCAAATGGTCACAGATTAACACAGCAACAAGAAAACACTTCCTAACACTTTAAAACATTTATAAAAAATATAAAAAATAAATTTCTTACTTTGAGCTGCAGTTCTGTCGTCTGTTAGCTCCGCTCCGCCGCGTTACGTCCGAGCTCCCCAGCTTTCTGCATTACCACGCAGTCCAAAATGTTTACAGGAAGGACTGTTAGTATGCTAACTTCATACATTTGGAGCCAGAAAAAGATTTAATAAACTTACCGAAAGCCGCTTCTCCGCGGTGTTCGACCATCCATCCAAACGAACTGCCCGCAGCTCCACGTTAGCTGCGCTCGTTAAATTGTCAGTTCATCAACAGGGTGTCGGAGCTCGCTGTTTCTCCGCATTAGCTCGGTGCCCCCCGTCATCTTAGGCTGCAAGGCAGACATTAGTGAGGCGAGCTCCCGGCCTTGAGGCGAGCTCCCGGCCGCAGATGGCCTCTCCGCGGCCTGTCGGCTTGGTGTCACCACCCGCTTAGCTCGATAGCATGTTGGACGGCGTAGTAGGAGCGATCCGCGGCTGCTGCTCCGGGCCTGAGACGTCCACAGAGTTCACCGAGTGTTTCCAGCTAATTTATCCTATGAGGCATCCTCTTATTGGAGAAACGGTCATCCAAAGCTGGCTGCCGAGTGCCGATAATGGCGGACCTCACTTGACCGCACTTGGGGACCGTAAAATGGCGAACACTGATGCATTTCCGGAAACGGCCGGAAGTCGCGCAAATACGCTTCAAATTGTAAAAAAAAATCATAAAAATAATATGATAACATCGTAAATCCGGAACCTCGTAGGTCGACCCCTCGTAAGTCGGGGATTACCTGTATTCCGTTGTTTTCAACACCAGATGATCTGTGTTTGGTGTTACAGTATATGTCTATATTCTGTTTTTTGCTTCGTTTTGTGTGTTGCCTGTTGTTTGTTTGTACAGCACTTTGGTTGGCCTTGTCACTGTTTTTTTCATTCATTCATTCAACCTTTATTTATACAGGCTAGCCTCGTTGAGTCACGGGGACTCATTTACAAGAGGGACCTGTCTCACTCACACCAAACAACCATCCACTCTCACACTCACACCTAGGGTCAATTTAGAGTCACCAATCAGCCTAACAAGCATGTTTTTTGGTCTGTGGGAGGAAACCGGAGTACCCGGAGGAAACCCACGCATGCACGGGGAGAACATGCAAACTCCACCCAGAAAGGCCCCGGACCGGGATTTGAACCGGCAACCTTCTCGCTGAGAGGCAGCAGCTCTACCAGTTGTGCCACCGTGTTTAAATGTTCTATAAATAAAATGGTATAGTACAATTTAGGTATCAAATCCAACCATGTGCCAAAGTGACCTGACTGAACATTATTGTATTTTATACCTGGAGCATGAAGTGTGGTGTTTTGAACCACTTTGACATGACTGTCTAAAAGGAGTTGACAGGGGAGAGGGCGGGTCCCGGAGGTCATCTTAGCAGCAGCAAACTGGTGCATTGAGTTTGTGGGAGTCGTTTTATTTTGTGGCTTCTCAGATTGAAGAAGTCCTTTGGATGAAAGACAAAACATCTCAGCAAAAAAACAAGAAACCATCCAGATGACCTGACTGAACATTGTATATAACATATACAATACACAATAATCCAGGTATAACATTTTATACCTGTATAGTTGAGCATGAACTTTTGTGACGTGCTTGGTGATCCAGTGCCACTTTTTGAGAAACGATGCAAGATTGTTGAAAATAAGCGTTTTAATGAAAAGACATGACACGTTGTGATAATTGGGTTTTGTTGCAGAAGAAATGCTTAACTCTTATGCAGACTTCCTGATTTTATTAGTTTATAGATTTAGTTTTTGTCTTCACACCATTGTCTTTTATCTTGAAGACCACGTGCATTTACTTCCTGAGTCGGGCCCAACTGAAACCCTGCTCACCACACAGGCGCTGCTCTTGGTTTACGCGGCTTGGGAACACTTTGGGAAGTGAACTTTGCTCCTGTCCTGCTCTTACCTCGCTGCTGTTTTCTCCTCCAGACTGATAGCAGCTGAGTGTGTTCCCAGCCTTGGTGGTAGACTCCAACAGCTCTTGTGTCTGTGCTGACTGTCTCATGGTGGAGGATCACAGGACTGCGCTTGTCCAATCACTGCTGATCATCTTATTGTTGCTGTGCACTGAAGAATGCCCTTGGAGCATTGTTCTGTTGGTTGAGGAATCTTCAGAATGCAAAACATTTTTTTTCTTTGTTTTGCTTTGAATCTTAAATCCTGAACATCCTTCTTCAAATCACTGTTGTTTCCTGAGCACTAAATAAATCCTGTAAACTGCTTTTAACTCTTTCCTGATTTTTCACAGTTCCGAGTATTGTCGTGGTAGTTGTTCCGGCCTGCTCACGATGGCGATGCCGTTTGTGTTGCAGGATTAGACGTGGCTCCAGTTTACAACGACCAAGACGAGAGCTCGGCCGCATCCAACAGCAGCGCTCCTGCGTTCACCGACACCGCCGCTTCCCCGGCCTCGACGCCAGAGCCGCAGCGCGCTCGGAGGTGCACGGACACGACTCCTATTAAGAAAAACAAGACAAACGGCAGAGTGAAGAGCAGTTCGAGGCGACTGTTTCTGGACAAGAATGTGGACAACGAAGCGGAAGCTGTTGAAAGCGCGAGTGAGACTAAATTGAGGGGCCATGTGTCTGCAGAGCAGGACTGCGCGGTCGCTGCTCGGAGCGCAGAGCTCGACTCGTGGACACGTCCTTTAGCAGTGGACGAGTTGTCCCCCAGCGACGCAGAAACTGAGAACTTGGGTGATAATCAGTCCTCGGAGCCTCGGCTCCAATCCAAGCACTGCTCGGGCATGATTCTCAAACTGAGGAAGATGCTCGGAGGGGGCCTCGGCAGAAAGAAGGCTTGCTACGAAGCCGTGTCTGAATCTGGGACACTCGGCGAGTCCTCATCGCCGAGTGGCGTCGGAGAGAAGAGCCTGCAGAACACGCCCAAAGTCTCACGCAAGTGGAAGGGGAAGAGAAGCTTCTCTCATCCTTTCAGGCCTCTCGGCAGCAGCAGCAGCTCCAAACCAAAACACAGGTCGCTCGTGAAGATCAAATACTGCCCCTACCTGTCCGCCTGCCACAGCGCCGAGCACAGGAGGCGCTGGGTCCTGCGCTCGGCCGTGCAGCGGGCTCGCAGGGCCTTGAGGTTCTGCTACCCGGACCTGGTGGGAAAGAGGATCCGACATTTGTACGAGGAGGACGACAAGTCCGAGGTGTGGTACAGAGGGGAGGTGCTGCGCGTCCACGAGGCTCACACCAACCCCCTGAAGACCATCTTTGAGGTGCGCTACGACAGCGAGCCCGAGTGGAAGTACTACCTGGAGCTGCTGATAGATTATAAGAAAGGCTGGCTGAAAGTAGAAGACTAGTTTCTGCCTGTTCTGTCTCTGGTTACTGAACTGAACCCAAGAAAATGTAGACGTGTGTGTGTGTGTCATGTGACCTCTTGAAGCAGTGATGTGCTCTCTAGCAGTTTCTATAATCCAGTGTACAGAATTATGAGCATTTTAAAGAAACTTATTGTAAACATTGTGAGAAACTTTTATATAAAAATTTTTTTTAGCAGTAAAATACACGTTTATGCACATTTTGATAGAAATGACACCAAATTTACAAGGGATACAGCGCACCACAAAGTTGTCCATGTTTACAATCTTGTTATACTTTCAGTGATTATTTTTTTAAACTTTTAAGACCTATGACTTGTTTTGCTCGTCGAGTCGGGCGTTACGGTACGTTTTTATCAAGCTGCTCAAAATGTTCTTTTGATGATCCAACGTCGACGAGTTGATATTGACGTTCTCTTGAGTTTTTTTTTTTTACGATTCCTTTTGACTGAACTGTTTGAACATCCTTACGTTCTTAAAATAAAAGTTTTATACTGACTGGCTCATATTATTATTATAATGTAATCTAATTATAATACAAACTTGGAAAAGGAGACACAAGCTATTTTAAGCTCTAATAAATTTGGCCAATATTTGTTTTTTTTCCAGTAACACTTTACAATAACTAAATTAGCCTTACTAGGGAACACCTAAGTAACAAATTAGTTAATGGGCACAGTATTTTCTGGTGTATAGGTCGCACCTGTGTATAGGTCGCACTGTCCAATTATCACCAATAGATTGGAAAAATCCCTAGATAGGTCGCACCTACGTTTAGCTCTGCTGCAAATGTCTGCCACAGGAGCGCACAGCAAGGCTTTTAAGAAGATTAACACTTAAAAACAATTATTTGTTTGATAAAAATTATAGCAAATATGTGTCTGAGCTGAACTTTTCCTTAATAAATGAACGTAATTGTGAAATGAGCTGGATTTAAAAATTTGTTTCACCGAAAGTGATAACAAGCCATATATAGGTCGCACCTGTGTATAGGTCGCAGGCCTTGAAAAAAAAACCATAAAAAGGTGCGACCTATACACCGGAAAATACGGTAGTTAACCAGTACCTACTGGGGAATAAAATTTTGTGTACATTATTGCAAAGTGTTACCATTTGTTCTATTATTCCAGGAAGGCCTTTGAATAAACGGGGGGTGCTTGAAAGTTTGAACACTTGTATTTTCTAGATTTTTGCATAAATGACCTAAACATATTTACACAAGTCCTAAAAGTAGATGAAGAGAACCCAGTTGAACAAAATATACTCTGAACATTTATTTATTGAGGAAAATAATCCAATATTACATATTTGTGGGGTAAAAGTATGAACATTTGCTTTCAGTACCTGATGCACCCCCCTCCCGCAGCAGTAACTGGAACTACCGGTAAATGTTTCCAGTAACCGCTGATCAGTCCTGGTCACCAGCTTGGAGGAAGTTTAGTCCATTCCTCCACAGAACAGCTTCACCTCTGGATGTTGGTGGTTTCCTCACATTAACTGCTGCTTCAAGTCCTTCCACAACATCTGGATTGGATTAAGGTCAGGACTTTGACATTGCAAAACATGAACTTTATTCTTCTTGAACCATTTGTGTTCTTAGGTCATTGTCTTGCTGAATGACAGAGATTCAGTTCATGGACAGATGTAACGTTTTCCTTTAGAATGCTCTGATATAATTCAGAATTCATTGTTCCATCACTGATGACAAGTTGTCCTGGCCCAGATGCAGCAAAACAGGCCCAAACCATGATACCACCACCACATTTGGGGACAGAGATGGGGTACAGGCAGGGCAGCCGATCCGGGACCCGAAAGCCCAAAGTTCGATCCCCACTCCCCAGCCATTCTCACATCGTGTGTCTGAGCAAGACACCTGATTCCCAATTGCTCCCTGGACGCTTTTGGCTGCCCACTGCTCCACCTGTGTGTATCCCAGGTGTGATGGGTTCAAGGTAGAACATATAATGATGAAAACAGCACTTTACTTTTTACTTAATGCTTCACAGATGGGATAAGGTTCTTATGCAGGAATGCAGTTTTCATTTCTCCAAACACAACTAAATTTAAACCAGTTTTATTTTGGTCTCATCCGTCCACAAAACATTCTTAGGGTTCTGGCTTGTCCACGTGATCTTTATCAAACTGCAGATGAGCAGCCATGTTCTTTTTGGAGAGCAGTGTCTTCCTTCAACCCTGCCATGAACCATTGTTGTTCAGTGTCTCCTGATGGTGGACTCATGAACATCAACATTAATGTGAGAGAGGCCTTCAGCTGTTACAAGTTACCCTGGGCTCCTTTGTGACCTCGCCCTGTTCTTGTTGGTCCACCATTCCTGGGGAGGGTAACAATGGTCTTGAATTTCCTCCATTTGTCCACAATCTGTCTGACTGTGGATTGATGGAGTCCAAACTCTTTACAGATGTTTTGTAACATTTTCCAGCCTGATGAGCATCAACAACTCTTTTTCTGAGCTCCTCAGAAATCTCATGTGTTCCTGCCATGATCCACTTCTACAAACATGTGAAGAACAGACTTTTATAGATCATGTTCTTCAAATCAAACAGGGTGTCCACTCACACCTGATCATCACCACATTGATTGAAAACACCTGACTCTAACTTAACCTCCATATCAACTGAAAATCCTAGAGGTTCACATACTTTTAACATTCACAAATTGGACCATTTTCCTCAATAAATAAATGACCAAGTATAATAATGTCTCATTTGTTTAACTGGGTTCTCTTTATCTACTTTTAGGACTTGTGTGAAAATCAGATGATGTTTTAGCTCATCTTTATGCAGAAATATAGAAAATTGTGGAGGTCATAAACTTTCTAGCATCACTAATAGCTTTGGTAGCCCAAAATCCTAAAATCAAAATGAAGGTTTGTCACCATCCTGTGGGAGAAAACACGGCTGCATACCGGTAGTTTCTTTCACAACTCGGGGCTGCTTTTTAAAGAATTTACCTTCTAGCAACTAAAAAGTGTGACAAACATTTATTCTGTAATCAACCACCCATGCCAGAACATTTGCAACATCTTGCACTTTAATGTTTTTTCTCCAAAACACACATTTACTTTCCCCCACATTTTTACACTAAAAAGAAATAAAACATCTTTAGTAGCATTAAAGAAAAAAATATGTAGAAAAGTATTAAAAGTTGTTGGATGTAGTATTTTTAAATGCAGGTTCTTTTACTTCACACTTGGGTTGAAATGGTTGTAAACTACTAGCAGACAGTGAAAACAGAGTGAGCCCCGGAGCGCAGATTGTTAATGATTCCAGCTTTAGCTGCTGTTTCAGTAAAACTGAGGAGAAAAATCCAATTTTTCCATAAAAAAAATAAAAAAACTACAAAGAAAAAAAGATCTTACAATTTGTAAGCAAACCTGGTGCACAAATCTTTTTCTTTTTAAACCAAAAATTAAAAAGATTCTTTAAATTTCCACCAGTCTTCTGGAAGACAGCTCTGCCAGTCTGTAGTAAACTATGCAACAAACACAGTGTAGAAATGCATCATAGACGTTTGGTTATTAATAAACTTGAGACCAAACCTACTCTAATGACACACAGAGTACTCCCAAAAATGAGATTTCTTATGACATTTATTCAAATAAACAATACAGTTTATAATTTGCTAGGATAAAATAAGTCGGAACACATAAGTAGCATTTGGGAGAGAATTCCCCAAAGATATGAAACTAGGGCAAAATATGTATTTTAATGATGGCTGACACTTTGGTGTCATCTTTCTGACTTGCATCAGTGCCTGCAGTAATCATGTGAAGACATGAACCAGCGTTTACAAGCAGAGCTCCACAACCAGAGCAGCCATGACACAGAACAATGCAAACCCTGGAGGGGCACGGACATTTCAACGTTGAAACCTCAACCCATGAACAAAAACAAAACACTCTGCCTTTTTTTAATGCAGCATAACGAAACACCCCTACAGCCTTTAGTTTACCCTATATTCCTCCTCTGCTTTAGGATGACTCAAGTCCATCTGCGCAGTCTGCTTTAAAGCGAAGTTCAGTCTCAGAACAAGGCAAGAGATCTCTTGAAAAAGCCCGGGCGATTCCTCTGCCTCCTGCCATCTGAACATTGCCTGCATGAGTAAATGCTCCGACAGGGACCGAGCCCAGTTTTCAGCACTACAGAGCTGTGCTCAGTAATGTCCATCACCCTCATTCAGTCCCCAAAGGTGCGAGCTGAGCTTCAAAGAAGACTTCCTCAAGCCACGCCAGGAGAACACGAGGAAAAATAATAATAAAAAGGAGTGAATGTCACTCAGTTTGGCTCTTGCAAATAATTAGTAACATCTTTTAAAACAATTAAGAGGGTATGGCAAAAGGTTTTAGAGAAGGACAGAGCGGTTTCCTACTTCACCTTTAAAACCTTGTACGGCTTCGTGTTTGCCATCTTTACTATGTGCTTTCACCGAGTCGTTTTATTGGTTCACAAAGTTCTTTGTCCTTATTTGGAGTTACTGGTAAAGTGGAACCTGTGCACTGAACGGAAAAGACTGAGGATGAATTGGTTCACAAAGTTCTTTGTCCTTATTTGGAGTTACTGGTAAAGTGGAACCTGTGCACTGAACGGAAAAGACTGAGGATGATGGGACAAATGTCTTATTGCCAGCGTTTCCAGACTCCCAACGGTTTGTGGAGCAAGTAAACAAACTCAACCTACATGGCAAAAGTACACCCCCTTTTAAAAAGATTGGTAAAGAATAAATATTTCAAAATTATGCAAACACGTGCCACTCTTGCTCTTTAACTTCCATGCATATGGACTATTTACAAATTGAAAAATACAGACTCGCTGTTTTGGTTTTTTTAACGTTTTTTTTCTTCCTTTTCCCCCTGAAATGTCTTTGCCCCTTTACAATCAGCCCACCAATATTCAGCCACCCAGATAAGGATTTCACCAAATATTGCAGACATGGCCAGGACAATTAAAGCTGTGTTGAAAACATCTTCACACTTATGGAAAAACAAAAAAGTCAAACTCAAAACAGAAAAGGTTCACAAGCTGGAAAAAAAAAAAACCTAAGGAAAGAAAATAGTTTTAGAGGAGGATTACAATTCAGGCCAAACGGTGTGTTTGTTAAAAATGGATTTTTCTGCTTTCTCAAGACGCCACTCTGTTCCTAACAATACTGTAGTACACTTTCTTTTTATTACTCTACACTTTCTTTAAATATAATTTATTTTAAGATTTTTGTTAAACAAATCCTGGGGGGGAAAAAAAGATGCAAAAGTGGTTGGTTGCCAGAGGAGAGGCGGCAGAAGGCCCGTGCTGCCCTGTTAAATTGCATCAGCGCTCTAGTTTGTCAAGGTACTCAATAGTCCGTTGCTTTGGGATGTGTCCTCAATCCTCAATGTACTCCCACAGGTCCTTCTCATAGCCTTCATGTACATGCTGTAGCAGCACTCTTCGCCTGCTCTCACAGTATCTACGACACAAAAAAAACTTTAAGAAGCCAGGAAAGCACAAATCAAGCTGTGATATGATTATTTCACCAACCTGTACTTATCTTGTACTTTCTGCTTGATGTCCTGCAAGGAATCCTGGGAGATATCCCGCTCTAGGTAGCCAGACAACACCTCTGTGGCATTTTCCAGGTCTGCCTGGTTGTTCTGGGGAATAGAAAGTTCATAAGTGTCATCATAAGAAATTACAGAATTGATTAGAATAAACAACAACCAATAAATATTTATCTATGCTAATGGTTCCTAAGCTTGTTGTAAAACAATACTACTGTATTGTCTGCCGTACACGTCTCACCACCCTATAAGTTGCATCAGTCCATATTTGTCTAATAAAGTGAAAAAAA
>JBBPBX010011829.1:40015-55171 GCA_038048925.1 Garcialebias charrua
AAGTGCTTTATAAATAAAATGGTATGGTATGGTATGGTATATATATATATATATCCATCTTGAGTCCTTGCCTGCCTTCCTACACCATTGGGTTCACCAGCACCAGCCTTTTGTGACAGTAATCAAGTGTTTTGTTTACAATGAGAGTGGACCAGCATTTCAGAATTGCATTCAATATATAGAAAACTACTGAAATAAACTCTTTCAAACTCAACCATTTTATACCCATTTATGTCAGATTTCATACTTTACAGCTTTAATCCATCAGAGACCTGGAAGGACTTTCATAGCTCTTTCATATCTCTTTTTTCCCAAACAAGCAAATCTATTGCCACTATATTAGGCTTAGTGTATTACTAGTTGATGCTTTTCTTAGTTAGTTCTAGATGTTATTACTGTTTTTCTCTTTCATTGTTGTTGGATGTAACTGGGACCTCGTGTACATAATCTCGTTTTCATCTCATGTACCACATGCGGTGCAAATGACAATAAAGACTCTCTGACTCTGACTCTGACTCTGACTCTATTGGCCAGTTAGCTTTAAGATTGGAAACAAGTATTGACTAAAATAGTTATTGACTTTGAAGTGGGGTGAAAATTTGAGTTATCCAGGAGAGACTCGCTGCCCCTTACATATCAAGAGGAGACAGGTAAAGTAGTTTGGGCATCTGGTAATGATGCCCTTTGTCCATGAGGTTTTATGTGCATGACCAATTGGGAGAAGACCCTGAGGAATATAGGAGGCTATTTCTCTCTGCTGGTTTAGAAACACCTGGGAATCCTTATAGAAGAGCTGGTTGTGAAAAAAAAAAATGTCTGGGCCTTCTCCCTGCTTGGGCTGCTGACATCGCAACCCAACTCCAGAACAAGCAAAGGAAAGTGGATGGATAGGATGAATGGGTTATTGACACTCTTGTACACATTCACTGATATTTTATCAATCGTTTTATTGAATCCTTCAAAAAGTAAGCATTGCAACATGTGGTACTTGTTCTAAATATTAATAATAAAAGTAGCTCAAGCTGTTGCATCAAAGCAAGAAGGTGGCAAGTTTGTCTCACAGCCTTTCTGTGTGTGTTCATGTGCTTCCTGTGCACAAGTGGGTTTTCTCTTTGTACTCTGATGTGAGTGAGAGTGTGAATGGTTGTTTGTCTTATTTGTCTCCGTGTCTCTGTGATAGACTTGCCACCTGTAGGTTGAACCCCACCTGTTGCACAGTGACTGCTGGAGATGGGCATCAACTGCCCTGTGAGCCAAAAAGGGAGAAGTGTGTAAAGATGATGGATGGACATTATAAATGCTCCAAACTTTTGGTCCTTTCCAAACTCTCCAAAATCCTGACTAAATTCACGGTTTCCTGTATTAATTGTCAATTTTAGCTTTTGTGATGTCAACCTATATTTCTAAAGTTAGTTTATACATTTGTCAGGCTTTGGCACACAATCTTGCACTCTGATCATGCACATTTCCACAAAAAAATGTCAGAAACGTGATGAACTCAACCTCTATCAAATCCTTGAAATGCATCTGTAATCTTCAAACAATAACAGCTGAACACACTCCAAAGCACTGAGATTTGCTGCAGACACTCTGACCCTTTGTTGTTGAGGAATACTCAACTGCTTTTTGACAGCTTCCCCGAGTGTCATTTTTCAGCATGAATGGGGCCTGCAGATGGCAAATGAGGTTACCATGCCAACTGATGTTCTAATGCTGATTGTGCATGTGAAATATGATGGGAGATTAGCCTCAAAATAATCACATGCAAAGTAAGAAGAGTCAGTTTTAGTATTTAGTAAAGCAGCATTAGATAAATATAATTATTTGGACAAAAGCAGGATTTGATGAAATGAAAGCATCAAAGAGCTGAAAATTACAATTAAATCTAATCAGTGTCTAAAACATATTAACAAAACACCTAAACCAATACGCAGGGAACCTAATATTCAGATAATTTACCAAAAATTTGTCAACCAGCGTGACAGTAATTATTTGAACCTTGTGCTAAAATGGAATAATGAATGAATAAATAAAAAAACATGTTTCACAAAAGTCAGATTATTTCAATTTTTGGGGGGATCCTCATTTCCATCTCAGGATGTCAAGTTCTCTCTCTCTCAATGCTTTTTTGAGTGGGAACCTGGAAGTGACAGAAATAAAGTGATCCATCTGCAGCTGGCAGGCGGTGGCAAATGAACCAATTATGCTCTGATGAAGTCCTCTCTTCCACCTACAGGCAACAGCAGACGTCATCCTCATCATGATGAAATGCTGAGAGGCTGCAGGGGTAATTAAATACCAGCAGGGGCCTAAAGGCAGACATAATAACTCCCTGTAACAAGGCAATAATAAACTTAAGGGTTATCTCAAAGCATGTTAATGGTGAAAAAGATCATTTACTGCACACAAACATTCAGATAAGGTTGCAAATGCTTTAGAGAAAAATGACCTACGGTAGTTAAGAGTGACCTGAAGGAGATGAAATATAAAACTTATGCCACTCTGGCATAAGAGATTTGCAGCTGATCTCAGATCTGCAGCTGAGATTTAGCCATCTTCTATCAGAATTAATTTAATTTATTGTACGAGTTTAAAAATACAATCCTGTGTACAGGTACAGGTAGTTACCTCCTGTTGTAGCACTTTGCCATCTGCTGGCAAAAAATGCTCATGCAATATAATTCAGGACAATGGAAAAAAAGTATTTTTAGGATTAAACAAGAATTACATGTAATTACTACTGTTTACATTTACACTACTCTAATATCTACACCACTGCTGATACATATACAGTGTGCTCTGAACGGTCTTACTTAGGGATGCCCAATGTGCCTTACTGCATATGCCACTTTTTCAAGATACAAGAAGGTTTATTAACATTGCATCAATTTTCACCAATACAACGTAAGTATGTAGTTACAGTCATCCAGGAGAGAGAATGAGTGCAAAAAGCTGCAGCTCAACAAAGCACATGACATGTTTATCAACACATGATATGTTTATCAACACATGATATACTTATAGCGCGGCCGCTCCCATCTGTCCCCAGATGAAGGTCAAAAGCAGGAAAACAGGCAAAGACACGGGGTTTTACAGCATTGATATTAAAAAAGATGAATCACATTTTGTCTTCAAGACACCGCGTGATCCAGTAAAAACCATATCAAAAAGCACATTTAGTTACAATAACAAATGGAGAGACGGCAGGCAAGGAGATAGAGTCTGTGAGAAATTTCAGACAAACACAGAGTTCAGCAGATGTGCAGCTGGGCGTTATCTGAGGCTTCACAGAAATCTCTGGGGGGGGGGGGGGGGGGGCAGCAGGTCTCTTCAGTTCCACACTCCCAGGAGAATGGCTTCCGACTGCCTTCTTTTCAAGGACATGTACAGAAGCCAGATAATATTCTTGTTTGTTATCCAATAGACCACAGTGTTCTTTTCCACTGCCGTCATCAAGTCTGCGGTGCTGTTTCATGGCCGAAAAAAATCCAAATATGTGGTTCCGCTCCACTCCGCTCTATGAACCCCCATCTGTCCCTTGATTGATCCGGGGTGGCTGTAAACAAGTCCCAAAACGCACAGCAGGTCCGCGGTGCTCAACCACCGCTCCAAGCGAGCGATTGAGCTCATACAACAGCTGGGATGAGGAGCTCACGGCCCGGTTCAGAGAATTTTGCTGATCAGGTAGTGCCGACAGCGCGCTGATAGCTGCCGAAGCCTCCCTCAGTTTCCAGTAACAAACAACTCCGCTTACGCCAAAAAACAGAGCAGTTGCTACCAATAATCCAATAATCCACAAATCCTCCACGTCTTCGACACTTAAGACGGTCAGACACATGGGCTGCCACTGACCCCACGAGTCCAGCACGTATCCAGCCGCGTGTGTGTCGGAGGGACAGACAGCTTCTCCTGGCACGGTCCGCTTCGTGGAAAAAATCTTATCCATTGAAGAAACAGCCCAATTTATTAATTCCATATTGGTTCGAGTGAGCGCTGAAGGGTCGCAGACGAGACGAAAAGCAAGCAGGGAGTAGGAAAAACTTAGGGAGGGAAGAGCAGAAAGATATGCGACCTGCCTTGCCGAGTGCCGGAAGATGAAACTTTTTGCCTCTATAACAACATCAACTACTACCTCATACATATACTGTGTACATTAACTCATACGCTGCTTTGCCACTTTGCAAATGTCAATGCTAGAAACCTTTAGTTTATTTTAGTTATACTTTTTATACTCTTTTTTTATACTAGTATGCAAAAACTCAGGACAGTATTATGTTCATTAAATGTTTAATGTTTTAGTTTTAGAGTTGGTGTAAATTTTCATACTCTTATACCACTATGCAAAAAACTCAGGACAGTGTTAGTTTTACTATTTTATGCTTATGTCTATTATTATATGTTTCAGTGTTTCAATGTTTAGATGTTTACTGTTGCACCGAGGGACTGAGAGAAACGCAATTTCGGTCCTGTGTATGTCCTGTACAGTACATATTGCAGATCTGACAATAAAGTTGACTTTGACTTTGACTTTGACTTTAAACTTAATTAGACAATCACTGTTGAAATTATAAAATAAAATGGTATTCAAAGATAACTTTGAATCAATAAATGGGCAGAAATTAACCATTCTTTATTATATTTCCACCAAATTTCCTTTGTATAAATGTTTACAAAATGAAAGGCATTGAGGCAAATATCAAATGATTTCCTGTAAATCCTCTATGTGAAGTCATATACTTATTGTATTGATAGGAGCTCTTGCAGATGTGGTTTTCGGAAAATTTGGCCAAGTTTCACTGTTTCATATACTGTATTTGAGCCTCATTTCTTCTACATACCGTACATTGTCAGACTGCCTTCAGGCTCAGACCTCACTTGAAAAAGAGGTATGTGATCTTATTGTTAAATAAAGGTAAAATAAATAAATACAATGCATTTATGTGATTATGTTACATGATTTATTCATTTGCATTTACTTTTCTTTGTTTTTTTTTTGTCCATACTTGACCCTCTTGCAATGCTTTGAAGCTCTTTTTTGGTCTCTTCCAGTATATCCTTTTAATTACCATTTCATTTTCACTTGTTACAAAAATGAATGCATCCTTCATGATTGTCATCACTCTTTGTTAAAATCAGGTCTCTCTCGTAAATTAGTCCTCGTGGCTCAATGAGATTAACCTGTATAAATAATAGAATGAATGAATGCTTTTTCCATCATGGCTGTCTTGTTTTAGCCACCCCCCCACCCTCCATTTTTGTTCATTGTTTCCAGTGTGGTTACTTTGTTTAGTAAAAAAAAGTACCGGTATGTCATTTTGGGAGTTTTTTACTCTTTTGTAGTCCTTGCCTTTGACCCCAGAAGCTCTTCAATTATAATAAGCAAAGTGCTGAAAAGCACTAATAAATAATTTAAATTTAACAAATAGACTTCGTATTACAAGTTCTGGGTTTTGCAAAGCTATACCTTTTTTTAAATGAACTTTATTTCAAACAGACATTACAAAGAGCTTCCAAACCAAAGAAGCACCAAAACAACAATAAAGAAAAGCTACGTAACTATCTCAAACACTATCAAATTGGACCTCACAGTTCTTAATAACTAAATATAAATGCAACTATCTCAACAGAGATACAAAAATAAATTCAAGTTTATATAGCAGAGAGTCTGAAACAACAAAGAAATACAATACAAAGAGAAAAGGAATAACAGCAAAGGGATCTGCTTATAGGGTAAAAGGTAATTTCTGAATAAGAGTTTTTGTTCTTAGAAGTTTCTTATTGTTAAGCTTTCAATAGAGGCAATGTATATTTTTAGGTCACTTTCTTTAAAATTATTAAATGAGGGTATTTTTCAATTCCACTTCATTTTGTGTATATAATATTTTGCTAAGATTATAATTAGATTTATTATAAATAGTTTGTCTGAATAAAATATTGAATTATTAAAGATGAGCAATATTTTGCATTTTTGATAACAATGTACTTTCTTTTTGTTTCAGTAAGCAGTTTTTGTATTTCAGACCAGAATATTGTAGTATGAAAACATTCAAATGTTCAATACTTTTGCCTTCACACTGGCAAAAAGAGCAGCTTTTGCTGCCATTTGGGGAGAAACGGCAAATGTAGTCTTTGACTGGATAATATCTATGTAAAATTTTAAATACAAATTATTTAATTCTATTTGATAAACTATATTTATAAGACAATAAGAATTTCATTCCATAGTTTATTGCCTAAGTAGCCCCATCTATGTTTACTTATGGGAATAGAGAAAGTAACTAACTGAGATCTGATACCTGTTATTAAAATTGTAAGCATTATATTAGTATTGTACCTTAATAGGAACTGAATCATAAAAGTACAGTTCGTCTAAATATGGTTTGTGTTAGTGCATAAGTTATGAGGAACAGAATTAATGACCAAATCGAAATGTTTTGGAGATATAGCTATATCATTAATGTTAAAATTTTCACAAGTGTACCAAGTAGCTGTTTTATCAGATACATATTTTTGTTAGCCCAATTATGTAAGTATAAAAATTTGTTTTTATATAAAATATTTGCATTATTCCATATGATGCAGTTATGAGAGTAGTTATGTCCAAGAGCCTATACAGTACACATTTTTGTTAGCCCAATTATGTAAGTATAAAGATTTGTTTTTATATATAATATTTGCATTATTCCATATGATGCAGAGTAGTTATGTCCAAGAGCCTAAAACTTAGCTAACTTGATTGGAAGTTTTCCAACTGAGTGGGCAACACAACAAAAAAGTTAATACTTTTATACAAATTGGGGCGGTCGTGGCACAGTGGTAATGGCAGTCGACCCCCAATCGGAAGGTCGGAGGTTCGAGTCCCGCATCCGCCCACGATGTGTCGTTGTGTCCCTGGGCAAGACACTTAACCCTGAGTTGCTCCCGGTAGGTCTGGATAGCGCCCTACAAGGCAGGCTACACTAACGGTGTATGAATGGGTAGATGGCTCGTATTGCTTTGGGGCTCCTCAGAGGGGGCTGGAAGGCGCTATATAAATAAGCTCCATTTACCATTTACCATATTATTAAACAAATAATTTGGGGAAATATTTCATATTATTAATAAAGTTTTCAAAAAAAAATCGACTTCCGGTTACGTTTCTACGGCAACGAACTGGAGCTTCCTCCTAGAGGATCATGGGACATGATACTTTCAAACGAAGCGTACTTTTTTTTACGATAAAATATTTAATATCAGTGCTTCTTTTACACGCTTGCCCTAATCTCAAATGATTTTTACCTGTGAGTATGGCGACTGTTTTTTAAATAGTCAAGTTAGGATTTTTAGGGAACAATTCCCCCACTTTATACACATTTTTTAGCTAGGAAGCTAATGCTACAAAAAACGGTGCGGGTAACTAATGTAATGTTTCGTTGTTTTTGGGGGAGGTTATTAAGTCTGTCTTCAGTTAATAACGCAAACATTAATGTTATTAGTACATTTAACTTATTATCAAAGCCTATTTACGCATTTATTAATTAATACACGACTTTATCCAGTTGTTGTATGAACCACATATACTTTTTGCATCATCTGTAGGTAGAGAATAAACATGGAGCTGAAGTTGGAGGTTATTTCGTCATCAAGTATCAAACGGAAGAAACCATGGCCGCGATTCTGCTGGCTTGGGCAGGTGAGAGGTGTCAACTATTGAAACATAACCACTAGATTACCTACTAGAGTTACATCTTTGAGAAAACAAGTGAACCGTGCCATTACTCCTCAGGAGAAGGAGTCTGTGTTTCTGTTAGATGATAAACGGATCAGTGAGATCAACATTGTGTCTGGTCGCACCAAGAAGAAGACACCTAAACTTCATCATTTGCTGAACAATGTGGTGACAATGGCTTCATCCCATAATGGTGAGGCTATTTTGTTAAAAACAAAATAAAAACAATATTGTCATGTTGGATTGTACATAACTGTCGTCGTTTTCCAGGGATGTGGCTGTGTGGACTTTTGGTGTCAGGAGAACTATTTCTGTGGAACAGGGATAAAGATTTATTAAAAACTTCTGCAGCAGTCCCTGAAGTAGCTCAGATGGTATCCTCAACTAAAGGTTTGCACCGCATATGTTTAAACCTTGAATCTGACAATCAATTTGAAAAAGGTCTGACCTGCTGGTTAATTTTTGGTCAGTTTGTTTACATTTTTAAGCAATGTGGTATAATATACAGTATAAGCATAGCAGTCATCAAATACAATCCTGTCAGTTACAAAACATGTAAAGGTGAAATCTCAACTTAAAATTTACCTTTTACTTCTATCATTAGTATAATCACTCGTTCGAATTTTTTGCATGTCAGTCACTCACTAATTTTTAAATTAAATATGTCTTTGTGCTTTTTCACAGAGAACTCTACAAAGTTGTCTCTTCAGGTTTCATGTGATGGGATGCGTGTGCTCCTGGTAGCCATAACTGGCCAAGTGCTCCTGTGGGAGTGTACAGATGTGCGGGACTTTACAGGTCTACGAGATGGCCCTGTCAAGGGACACTGGGCGCATATACAGCCTCTTGAAGGGACTGCATTACCTTCTTCACAAGATAAAGAAGCATCTCAGCACACCATCTTTGTTAAGACAGAGGTCTACATACTAAATTACATACAGTATATATTTGTGCATTATTTAAATTTATGACATGGTTTTAGAGAGCAACACCATGTAGGCATTATAACTAATAGCATAATAACTTTTTTCACAATGTCTTAGGTTATGGGTGACGTTTGCTTGTCAGGCTTTGTTTTCACATCTGGGAAGCAGCTTCTAATCACTGTTCTTAAAATTCGGTGGAAAGAAGGCCATGTGAGGTTGGGGTGAGTGGACAGATCTAAGTCAGTGCCACACTGAGTTTTATGTCTTATTCTTTTTAAATGTGAGCATTTTTGTTTTAGTTCTGCTGGTTACAACATACAGTGGGCTACCAAGACATGCTCCATGTCTCATCTCAGCCCGCTCTGCCACCCGGTGAAGTCAAGAGGGGCCTTGGTACCAGCCTTCTCCCCAGATGGTCAACTGTTAGCCATTGTCTTGAACCAGAGAAAGCCCAAGGTGAGAATGTGGCCTTTCTAGTTCATTTGCAACTTCTTGATCTGTTTAGTTCAGAATCTCTGATTGTTAAAACAGTAAAAAAACAACAACATGTTTTACCTGGTTTTAAATACAGGCTACACAGATTCTGTTTGTGAGCACACTGAACTTTACCACAATATCAAGTGGCCTTGGTGGATGTGGAAGTAAGAAAGCTGACATTCCATCTAAATATATAAGGTAAGTGTGCAAAAATAAACTTAACCAGAGATGTTGTAATTTTGCATTTGTCAGACAACCACGTGTGGAAAGTCGAAACCAAGGAACGATCGCAGCGCTACATGTTCATATCCTGGTATAACGAAAGAAAAATGAACTTTCTTCACATTTTATGGCCAAAATTAAACTTCTAGCATGTCTCATGAAGATGTAGCTACAAATTACAAGTATCCTGTTGTAGTTAGATAAAGAGAATGTTTGTGTACTTGTTAAATTGTAACATATTTTCTCATTAAGGTCATACTGGGTGGGCGGTATCTGCTGGTCACCTGGAGGACTTTTCTTGGCCTGCGTATTGAAAAGAGGCTCCCTTCTGATGTTGGCTCATCTAGGGGGACTTCTGAGTTTAACAAGCTCTGGTTGCAATGTTGACTTTGGTCCTGCACAGTTCCTACCCTTGCACCCACTGGTCACTTGCAGGTAAACTCCTTTGACTTGTAGTTATATACAGTATTTGTTTAATTTGACAGTTTCTTATTTTTTTGTCCCTAAATCTCTTTCATCCAGTCTTTTCTATTGATTGTTTTACATTTAATTTTAACCTAAAGTAGGAAATGAAATGTAAATCTCGAATAAATGTGGAATGTCTGTGCAGACCAGTGTCTGCAGTGAAAAGCGAAGCCTCCCTGTCCAGCTCGAGCATGTCCGTGCGTGACATCCTGAGGCAGCGGTATTCTGTGACGTGGCATCCACGACTGTTGTATCTGATTGTGTCTGATGGCTACATGGCCACTGTTATGAGAGTCCTCGACACGCCTTCTCCTGCTGTGTTCCTGAAGACTCTTCTAAAAGATGTTAGCAAAGATCTTGAGAAGGCCAGCTGCAAACTAGATAAATCACAGGTGATTAACCAGAGCTTTTTGACGAGTAAACATATTTTAAAAGAAACATTCTCACTACAGTATATGGATATTGTTTAGTTTTTTTTTTCTTGGTTGTATAGTAGTTCACTCACTTCCAGTATTTTCAGGTTCACGTGAAGGCTTGGTTGGAGTCTGTATCCTGCTTGAACCTCGATGAGTTCAACCCTGCTGTTACATGTCGGCCCAAATTCTCAGACTCAGCCATTTCAGTGGACACAGATGCATCCAAGTTGCCACCTTTCCTGCAGGATCAGCAGACTTTGGGCGGCACCAAGGAGCTTCATGAACACATGCAGGTCATTACAATTTAATATTATGGAAACATGCAGTTTTAGAATTTGTGTGAAAGCGAGTTTAAAGTGTAGCGGCTTATAGCTGATGGCTAACAAACTTTATTCCTATATGATGTTTGTTTAAGTTAGTGGTTTTTTGTGTGCTTTCCTAGGCCTCCTTTGAGGATGAGTCTGATTTAGAAGGACTTCCTGCTGGTTCTCATATGGAGGAAGGAGGTCGTTTGGAGTTTGCCTCCATGTTTGACACTCTCCATGCCACGGAAACTTGTAATGACTCTGCATTTCTTGCCGACCCAAATTATAAGGACTTTGTTGAATCTGAGAAGATTTCTCTTCAGCATGAGTTAGGAAGGATCCAGAGTAGGCTACTAACAGCTTGGGCTTTTGGCATGTCACTGGGAAACGCTGTTGAACACAGAGTTTCTTTGATGAAGCATACACTCCGCTGTGTAGTTCGATTCGCTGCTTTGCTCCATTTGCTGCCCAGCTCCACGGTCAACACAGGAGAAAAGAATCAGTCCACTTTTGCTTGCCTCCTGCATCTCATCAAATCCCTTCTTTCATTCCTTCCCTGGGATAGGACTTCCTCTGCTGAGCCGTGCTGCTTGGGGTTGTTGGTGGAGTTTAGTAACCGTATTGTACACCTTCTGCTAAGCCCTCACCCTGACTCTTACCAGACTGGGAACTGTCTCACATCATCTCAAAGTCTGTCCAGAATCATAAACATCTTGCAGCTGGTCACTGATTCTCTTGACGGCGCCTATAGCCTACAGCAAAGAATGTACTGGTCTTCAGAGGAGGAAGTAACTCCTTCTCAGCCACATGTCTGGCCTTCAGATGTATACCAGGTACACCTGCTACAAAATGAGAACACTGAAAAACCTATTTCTACACATCAGGCTCTACCTGTTCCTCATCGACCCTCTAGCAGGTAAAGACAGTCTATTTTTACTTTGTTTTTATTAATGAAAGCAAATAATTTGAAGAGATATCAGAAATGCTATGTGATGACTTTTGAATTTAGTTGTCTCAAGGCTTGACAACTGTGTTTTGTCTTTGTTTTAGATTGCTGGGAGTATGGCAGCTGGTCTATAATGTAACTCAGCAGAATGCAGAAGAACGGAAAAGGTTCAAAGGATGTGATGGCTGGGAAGAGGAAGATCAAATGTTGTCTGTCATCATGTCCCAAATCCAGACGGCTCTGCAGGCTACAGGACAAAGTCTGGAGGAGGGCTGTTCACTGCTGAGTTATGCAGGTCTGCAACCGAAAACAGTTACAAACAGTTATTGGGTATTTATGTAGGTGTATTAAAAAATATAGAAGATGTAATATGTGCATTATTTCTTAATTGGTATTTCAATAGAAGTGGACAGTAAAATTTATTTTCAGGCAAGATTCTGAATCATTTTTTTGAACAACAATGTTCTGTTTAATTTAATTTAATTAATTTAATTAAAAAAACGTAGTACTGAGGGACACAATAGGTGCTAGCTACTCAGAAGTGTGGACAGTCCAGACTGTGGCATGCACGTAACAGACACATGCACAAGACGACTGAGCAAGATACACTATTTGACTGGAAGTACATTAATTGAAAGTATACAGTCAGTCAAAATGCGTCTATAATTGTTTTATCGTTGCAACACAGCCCTCTTAATCAAATCAAACTGTGAAGTGCCTAAACACACCCCCACTCTCTCAGTTTCAACCCCAAGCAGAGTTTTAAGAGAATACTTTGTAGATCTGATTGTACACGTTGCTGTTTGACTTGAAATTTTGCTCTTTTGTCTTTTTAGGTGAACATCTTTTCCTGAGTGGTTCGTACCCCAAAAGTGCAGAAGCATGGCGTTTGCAAATCTGTGAAGAGGCCTGCAAAAGTAAAACTTAAACCACTGCAAACAAATCAAAGTACTCCTTTACTTGTTACGTTATCTTAATAATAATCAACTGTCTTCCTGTTAGGTAGTGAACGTAGCGTCTTCCAGGAGACGAGGCTTTGTCTGTCACTCCTTTATAGTCTGCTGTCCCAGTACCATTTGAAGGAAGCCCAAGAGTTTGGGGACCGCATGGCACAGCTGATTTTGCTTCGTGCTGGGAACCCGATTGACAGTCCGACTTCCATAACAGGTTAGTTATGGGTAACAATTTCTTAGTGTTTGAATTTAGCTCCTGAAGTTAGTGTATCCATTTATACTACATCCATCCATGTATACATGCACACATCTTCTTTCTGTTTATTACCGTAACATTGAAAGTGTGCATTACTGAGCCAAACACAGCATTGCACATGTTTAATTATCTTATTTTAAAAAAATCTGAATCAGAGAACTTTGTTCAACTGTTTTGGTGACGAGCACACAAACATAATTGTGAAAAAGCACCCATAATATATAATAATAATAATAATATTAATAATATAATAATGTTAGACCTTTATGTAGAATATAAACCCTCCTCTTAATAACGATTTTCTTCTGCTTGTGAATAACCTGAAACTCAATTGGGAGTGTTTGTCTGATTTACTTCAAACGTACATTATTTAGCCGTTTTAGTGTGTTTAATCGGATTTCTGCATTTTTATTATCATTCAAACTGAAAGTTTGAACCTTTTGGCACTAGTATGCAAAAAAATGAATTCATCTACAGACTGTAAAACAAGTTTTACTCTATGATAATAGCATCTCAAAGTTTATGTTAATACTGTATAGATGAACTTCTGCTCCATACAAATAAGTCTGACTAAGATTCAATGTTTAAATAACTCAAGGTCTTGGCAAACAAACGTTTAGAGCTGCACAAACAAGTCCGATGCTATTTCTCAGTGTAATGACAAGGTTATGAACTCAATATGTTCAGCTTCAAATCAAATATGTAATTATTTCCAGTGAAAAGCCAGCTGCCGTAAAGGTACATGTGATAATGATACACACTTTTAGACCATTTCTCCTCAGAAACACAATATATAAAGTGCTTTATTTGGCTTGACCTTTGACAAATGTCAGAAATAGAAGTAACAAGTGAGAAAAATACATCAAAAGAATGGCATTTTTCCTTTTTTAACTACATTTGTTAAGAATGTGGGGATATCAACTTGTTAAAAACTGACATTGGAACACGTTGGGAGTGCAGATTTGTGTCCTGTCCTCTCCAGGTGTCTATAATGCACTTTGGAGACATCATAAATCCAGCTTTACTGGCTATTTACAGGTTGTGCAAGAAGTAGTAGTCACTACGAAAAAAGATATATGTATATTCTGTCCCTGTCCTCATCCCCTTCAACAGATTCTCTTCCTTGCCCCTGGCTGCCAATGAATCTTCATAGCGATGCAGCCAGTGCTGTAGTTCAGACCCTTGGGAGATTCATGGCCTCTTATTTCACCAACCAGCCGCTCTTCATTCTGCCTGCTCATAATGTGGCCGTCCTGCCTCCGCTGCTTCTACCTCACAGTTTGTTTTCAAACGTTTCTTGTCAGTTTAAAATATTTTTACTGTATTTATTACTGTTGCTTTATAATGCATCAATGTCTTTGTTTTTTCAGCCCCAAACGTTGGCCGTTTGGTGCCTCTGTGCCAAGAGGATGTGGCTAAGGCAGTTCGACAGCAACATCTGTCAGAAGTTTGGACCGTGGACTATGCCCTGGACCTGCTCCTGCTGGGGGGACTGCTTCCTGAGGCTGTGTGGTTGGCTTATCACCTCGGGGACTGGAAGACGGCTGTCACTCTGAGTCTGGCCTATATCACTTACTGCACTGAACGCTGTGACTTCACTCAGTAGGTTTAAAAATCACCAAACGAACAAAGAGAGATGACACTGCATCCATGAGTTGTTTTGAAACTATAACCAGTTTTTGTGAACATCTCCACGACAGGCTCGGGAGGAGAGAGCTCCACCTGCCAACGGTTTTACAACCAGAAAGCATTTTTCAGGCTGAGCTGGGGAGACATCTTGGCAATAAAACGGACTCCCAAGAGCGTGCCGATAAAGATGAAGACAAGAGTTTATCAGGTTAGTTAAACCTCACGTGTGTAAATAAGTCTGAGAATGCTGTGCCCGTATAATTTGAATGTAAATTTGTTGCATCTATTTCTTTAGATCCTTTGGAAGGAGAAGATTGGGACATGTTATGGGCTTCGGTGCAAGAGATTCTGAAAGCTTCTGTCATGGCAGGAGTGGATGTTATATCGTTGCCTTTGTCTTCTTTGTTGGAAAAAGCCAAAAACATGAGTTCTTCCCTGCCTGCCCTGGTGCCAACTGGACTTTACCTACCTTCTCCACCTCTTTATTGCCCTCAGCCTTCTCCTAACACACAGGTGCACTACAAAATCATTTTAACTTTTACACTTACACATTTTCCTATGAAAAGATACAACACTGTGTTTCATGCTCAGGATGAAATAGGGACCAAGGGGCAATTTGCGGAAATTTCATGTCGTCACAAAGTGTCTGGAGTCCTCCAAAGAGTACTGTTACTGCTGAGGTCTGCTCGTTGTTGCCATCCAGCAGCTCAGTGGTACATCAGTCGTCTGCGCCGTGCCAGACATATTCTCCACAAGGTTTGTCTTTCCAAAATCCAAAAGATGTGTTTTTAATCTGATTTATGGTAATAAAAAGGCCTCATTTGTTGCCAAAAGTGATGTTCCTAATTGTGAT
>JBBPBX010011830.1:3969-36475 GCA_038048925.1 Garcialebias charrua
TATATATACTGTACTACTATACACACTATACTATACTTTACTATACTATATTATACTATACTGTACTATACAATACTATACAATACTATACTATATTGTACTGTACTGTACTGTACTATACTGTACTGTACTATACTATACTATACTGTACTTTACTGTACTATACTTACTATACTGTACTATACTATACAGTACCATACGGTACTATACTGTACTATACTGTACAATACTATACTGTACTATACTATACTGTACTGTACTGTACTATACTGTAGTGTACTATACTATACTATACTATACTGTATGATACTGTACGGTACTATATTATACTGTACTGCACTATACTGTACTATACTTTACTGTACTATACTATACTGTACTATACTATACTATACTATACTATACTATACTATACTATACTATACTATACTATACTGTGCTATACAGTATTCCAATTTTCTATGCTGGCCTTTGATTGCTTTAAACATCTTGATGTGGCCCATAGAAAACAAAAGTTGCCCACCTCTGATCTACAGTCATTTTAAATCTAAAACTAGTTTCCAGAGAGGCTGCAGTAAACAGAGTGAGTGTATGACACTTTCAGAAACAGAAAGCACAGAATTAAACTCGTGAATATTCACACCTTATTTATGTCACATGAAGATATGGAAGATGAATAATCAAAACCACAATCACAAGAAGCCCAATAAAATTGAGGCTTCACTTTATGCCCATATTTTCATAAAAAAAGTAAAATTTGGATCCAAACTTTTAGAAAAGTTGAGTCTTTCTTTGGTTTACGTTGCTAAATGTTATCAGATGTGACTGCCGGAGGGGCTCTTCCATCTTTTCTTATGGATCTATTGCCACCTGGTGGAGGTGAGCACCCACTGCAGGGTAACCAGCATTCAGAGGTCAGAAAGGGTCACTTTGCAAACAATGGCAACTCTGAACAAAAAGCCGTTGACTGAATTGATGCTCACAAAATGTCAGTTAAATGCACTATTTGTGGTTTCATATCTCTTTGTTTCATTTCTGTTCCCTTAGTGGGGTTGCCTCCCACAAAGGCCACACACCAGCACCGGAACGTGTGTGTGTATCTTACATCTAACACGGGTCTGCACGTGGATGCACATGTATATCTGGGGCGATCTTTCCTATCTATATTTACAGCTGGGTTGTGCTGCAGAGTGGTTAGGGCGATGCACCGCTGGTGTGGAACGGGCGCTCCTATAGGCCTCTGCAGACAAATGGCAGTCAGCAGGCTAAACGTTCCACGCCACAGTTTAACTGTTTGGCCAGACCCCACAACAAAGTTCACCGTGTACTTTGCAACATCAATTCTGCGAGCTCAAGCTAAAAATACTCCCAGCTGCAGGCCGAATGTCACAACTTAAAACCTCTAGACTAACGCAGCGCACCTTGATGTTCCGAGGAGAAGGAGCCCAGCTAACCCCTTCATGTTATCGTATCTGAGACAGATGAGTTGTAATTTTTCTAATAGAACTTAGTCGACCAAGTTCATGGAGCAGACACCAAGCTCTGAAAACTAAAGCAGCTTCATTTTAAAATCAACACATCACACATTGAGCATGTCATTTCACACATGCTCTAGTTCTAGTTAAGATTCACAGTTACGCTGTCACTTCAGGGTCAAGTGCGAAACGCTAGAGGTGATAAAGACAAATGTTAACTTCCTCGTTACGATGGAAATAAACTGCTAAACATGTAATGGCTTGAAGATTACAGAGACCCCATGGGAACCAGGACGCTACACGTCTGATTGGATCACAACAGACCATGATTAGTTGTTCTGTCCAGTCAGTCAGTGTGTAGTGAAGAGTTTGGTCTTTTAATTCGTAAATCTTTTAATTATAGGGGTGCTCATTACGCAGATCGCAATCTACTGGTAGATCTCTGAGGTAGTACTGGTAGATCGCAGCATGACATTAAAATAATAATTGTCTGTTCTGTCCTGAGATTACTTCTTTTGTGAATTGACACTATATAAATAAAATGAATTGAATTGAATCTTTGAACATCTTGACCCAGCAAACACAACAGTTTAGGTCAAATTACTATAATTTTAAAGCCACCGTACTGTACTATAGTTCATAATTTCTCATCTGGCAACCCGACTGACATGAAAACTACAGCATTTTTCATGTAAACCAGCTTATTTTTTGTTTATTACCCCCAATAAACATTGAAACAACACTAATGTTTCCACAGGTTGTTTTCGTGTAAACGGGGCCTTATAGTAGGTAGATCACTTTGACTTGATCATTTCAAAAGTAGCGCATGCTGAAAAAGTCTGAACACCTCTGGTGTAGAGGCAGGGCAGCCGGCTCAGGACCGGAAGGTCCCGGGTTCGATCCCCGGTCACTGTATACCTCGTTGTGTCCCTGGGCAAGACACTTAACCCCAATTGTCTCCCGGTAGGACAGGCAGCACCTTGCTTGGCAGTCTACCGCTACCGGTGTATGAATGGGTGTATGAATGGGTGGATGGCTGGTACTGTGAAGCGCTTTGGGGCCCCTCATTGGGGGCTGGAAAGCGCTATACAAGTAAGCTCCATTTACCATTTAATTCCTTGCTTTCAACTGAGTGTCTGTTTCAACAAAGCTAAACATGACTCAATCGCACAAAGTGATTTTTTCAGTGTTGATAAATGGAAAACTTTAGACTCCACCTCATCGGTACAGACACTTATTTTCAAATAGCAAAATAAGATCACTTGTTGTCGTCTTTTTGTAGTGTGCTATCACAAACTGTTACAAAAATAACAAATGTAATTTTTCGGTGTTATATGTCATCCACACTTATGCAGCGCCTTTCAAATTAGATGAGCTTTATTTTTTGCAATGTGTTTGACAGTCACGTATTCAGTTCCTCAAATTCAGAAAACACACACAAGCATATGCTTCGTGCAGAAAAGGTGTGTCGTCCAAACAGATTCTGAAGGTTTACTCGACCAGAGCAGCACACACAACAACACTAAAACCCCTCCACTGTTATCTTTCCTGCTCTGGTTGTAAATAAGACTGATCCACATGCTACACTGACCTAAAATCATGTGCCCATAGGTTATGCTGGTTTGAATCAGCTGAAACTAAAAGATACTTTGAAAAACAAACAAGAATGAATCCAAACACTAACCGTTGGTGAACATTCTCAGTCAAGACATCTTGAATGGTTCTTGGAGACATCTCCCGGCTCTGCTGAAAGCCTTCTTCAGCCCTGATCATGAGAAGCTGCACGCCTTTAAGTCATTGTTGGGTCAGTCAGATGAATCACTGACCCACCCATCTCTTCTGGGAATTGTTTATGCTTGGTTTCAAAATTTTAATACAACTGGCTGGGAAGAAGAGCCAACTCAAAATCTAGCACGCATTTATTTTTTTGCATGATTTTCTCATTTATCACATACAGCTAAATGACTTTTTCTTCATTTGTTTTGCCTCTTTGACAGTGGGCTTTATCTTTAAGGGAAGAGTCTTGACCTGCAGAGCAAGCTGTGCATTGTAAAAGTATTAACACTCCTTGCTGCCCTTTAATTGTTTTATCCTTGGGTTGAACACACTTCTGTCTGAGAATCCTTAATGGTTTTAAATGCAGCAAGATGTATTTGGAGACAAACCTTTAGATTTGATCTGATTCTACTGAAAAGCATGGGATGACAGTATTTTTCTCCTTGTTCAGTTCTGTGGAGTCCTCTCTAGCTTCCTGGCTCATTTGACAAATGTGCAGAGAGGAAACCTACAGGTCTGAAGAGCTTTGTCTATGAGTTTATTTTCCTTATCTTTTTCTACTGTCCTAGTGAAGACATGCTTGTCCCATCGGTGGAAATGTCTGATGACAAGATCGTGGTCCGTGTTAACTTTAAAGTCTGGTTTTCACAATTTTCCTTGTGCACCAAAAGGTCTAAATAAAAGTCAGCTTCTTATTCTCAGTACTGTATTCTGTCTGGAGAATGTGATGTTGTCAGCTGAGTCGACATTTCAACTTTTACATTTTTGGTTTGGAATCGGACCCAGTGTTCATTCACATGTCTGACACATGCAGAGGGAGAAATGAGTGATGCTCTGGTTCCGGCTGAGACTGGGGCTGTTTTTAACGGGGTTTTTTTTTCTTCAAAGTGTTGCTTCCTGAAAGTTCACGCTGTCTCCAAAGAAGGAAGGTAAGGTAAAAGTAAAATGACAGCAAAGGAAATTGTGCTTTTCTTTTCAATTCACCAAAAAAAAAAAAAATATATATATACAGTATATATAAAAAAAACAAAAAAACAGTTGCCTTTGATTACCGTAAACTCTTAGGATTTTCATGTCCTGAATTCATGTAATACACCGCAGCCGTGGCTCTTCTTCCTGGGCAGTGTCACACCCATTCAAAGAATAAAACCTGTGCATGCATGCATCACCTCACATTGACAACTTCAAATGACTCACGGCAAGGGTGGGAGATTAATCTGCAACCATCAACTTCCAGTCCATGATCAGCACTTAGGCCTTTCAGACAAAACAGGAAACATCCTCAAGAAACAAGAAAGAAGGTCCAGTTGTCTTCTTTTAAACTCTTAAGATTGTCAAACAGACAAAATCATTCAAATTAAAATCTCAGACAAAAGCACATTGAATAAGGAGTCATGTTCTTATTTTAGTTATCTTTATAAATGCAGCCTGTAAACACAAGCACAAAGACACTTTAAAATACAAATCTCAGAATGAAACTCACTGGTCTCTGAGTGGTGTCCATTACCTGGAAACACAGCCGTAATGAGTAAGGTTACATTGTTGATGGTTTATACAGAGTGAGCACAGAGGTCAAAGAGAGCTCTCTGTAGATGTGCTGCTTTGCAAACGAGCACAGAACAAAGCCAGAAAATCTCAGCTGCATTGAAAGTGACCTAAAAATACAATATTATTATATTTTCAAGAAGTTTGAAAATGTTTTATTCGTCCAGCAACTCATCTAAACTGGATAGTTAGAAAACAAAGGTTCCTAATTAGGTGTGGAACAACACGTCTGCTTGCTGTTAACATGCATTTGCTAATCTTTTCCTATATCTTGCAGAATCTCGGCTCAAGGTGAGCCTTGGAGCACATCTGTCTTCAATGTGTGTGAGAAAGCCTCGTGGTGTGGGAAGATACACAACTCTCTTATGTCTCAAACACCAACTTTACTACCGTATTGTCATGTGAGTTTGTATAAAAGTCCCATTGCTGCTGAAGGTGAAGAAGTGACATCCTTCAAGTTCTCTGAGACTCAACTTCTTGTAAAACGTGGTTAACACAACAGCACAGCTGTGAGTTAAGGAGCAGGAACCTCAACAATCACACAAATGACCCCTTAAAAAAAGGTTTGATATGGCATTTAAAATATTTTAAATAAGTGAACATCAAACCAACGCAGCAAAGAAGACAGCAGAGGTTGCATGAAGTAAAACATAGGTCAGGTGGGAGTTTGTGTACTGGGGTGATGGTAAAACAACAACCATCAAAGTTTATCAGAACAAAGTGTTAAGACTAGCTGCCTGTGATGAGTCACTACAGTATTTGGTGAAACTTTCTTAAGTGAAATGTGTGAACATAAACATGTAAGTGCATCGTTTATAAGGCATTGTTGAGAGTTTGCTGATCATTGACAGAAAAATAGAGACAATTGTATTTATTTTTACTGAACGTGTTTGTTTAAAATCTTACTGAATCACATGCAGACTTATAGAGGAAATCGGTGTACAGTGACTGAAAAGTTTGCATTGTAAAATGTATGATCAATATTCTTTAAATCCAATTGAACGAAAACAACCACAGAAACACTCAACTGAAATACAAGGATTATATTACATTTTATTTATGATATATACAAAATTAGAAAATTAAGATCAAAAGCATATTTTAAAATCCCGGATGAGCCCCCAGAGGGGACCGAGAAGGGCAGCCGACTTGGGATCAGAAAGTCACGGTTTGACTCCCAGCCAATCTCACATGTTGTGGTGTCTCTGAGCAAGACACCTACCGGTAATTCTTAATCGCACCCCGGGTGCTCAATAGCTGCCCACTGTTCCACCTGGGTATATCGCAGGTCCATCCATCCATCCATCCATCCATCCATCCATCCATCCATCCATCCATCCATCCATCCATCCATCCATCCATCCATCCATCCATTTCTTCCGCTTATCCGGGGTCGGGTCGCGGGGGTAGCAGCCTAAGTAGGGAGGCCCAGACTTCCCTCTCCCCAGCCACTTGGAGCAGCTCCTCCGGGGGAATCCCAAGGCGTTCCCAGGCCAGCCGAGAAACATAGTCCCTCCAGCGCGTCCTGGGTCTTCCTCTGGGTCTCCTCCCGGTGGGACATGCCCGGAACACCTCACCAGGGAGGCGTCCAGGAGGCATCCTAACCAGATGCCCGAGCCACCTCAACTGGCTCCTCTCGATGTGGAGAAGCAGCGGCTCTACTCCGAGTCCCTCCCGGATGACTGAGCTTCTCACCCTATCTCTAAGGGAGAGTCCAGCCACCCTGCGGAGAAAACTCATTTCAGCCGCTTGTATCCGAGATCTTGTTCTTTCGGTCATAACCCAAAGCTCATGACCATAGATGAGGGTGGGAACGTAGATCGATCGGTAAATTGAGAGCTTTGCCTTTTGACTCAGCTCTCTCTTCACCACGACAGACCGGTACAGCGCCCGCTTCACTGCGGACGCTGCACCTATCCGCCTATCGATCTCACGCTCCAGTTTTCCCTCATTCGTGAACAAGATCCCGAGATACTTAAACTCCTCCACTTGGGGCAGGACCTCCTCCCCGACCCGGAGAGGGCATGCTACCCTTTTCCGGCTCAAGACCATGGCCTCGGATTTGGAGGAACTGATCCTCATCCCGGCCGCATCACACTCGGCTGCAAACCGCTCCAGTGAAAGTTGTAAATCACGAACTGATGAAGCCAGTAGGACCACATCATCTGCAAAAAACAGAGAAGCGATTCTAAGGTCACCAAAACGGATCCTCTCAACACCTTGGCTGCGCCTAGAAATTCTGTCCATAAAAGTTATGAACAGAATCGGTGACAAAGGGCAACCTTGGCGGAGTCCAACTCTCACCGGAAACGAGCCTGACTTACTGCCGGCAATGCGGACCAAGCTCTGACACCGGTCGTACAGGGACCTAACAGCCCTTATCAAAGGACCTGGTACCCCATACTCCCGGAGTACCCCCCACAGAACCCCCCGAGGGACGCGGTCGAATGCCTTCTCCAAGTCCACAAAGCACATGTAAACTGGTTGGGCAAACTCCCACGCACCCTCCAGGACCCTGTTGAGGGTGTAGAGCTGGTCCAGTGTTCCACGACCAGCACGAAAACCACACTGCTCCTCCTGAATCCGAGGTTCGACTATCCGACGGACCCTCCTCTCCAGAACCCCTGAATAGACCTTACCAGGGAGGCTTAAGAGTGTGATCCCCCTATAGTTGGAACACACCCTACGGTCCCCCTTTTTGAATAGGGGAACCACCACCCCAGTCTGCCAATCCAAGGGAACTGCCCCCGATGTCCACGCGATATTGCAGAGTCGCGTAAGCCAACACAACCCTACAACATCCAGAGCCCTAAGGAACTCCGGGCGAATCTCATCCACCCCCGGAGCCTTGCCACCGCGGAGCTTTTTAACCACCTCGGCGACCTCAGCACCAGAGATCGGAGAACCCGACCCAAAGTCCCCAGGCTCCGCTTCCTCAGTGGAAGACGTGCCAGTAGGATTGAGGAGGTCTTCGAAGTATTCCGCCCACCGACTCACAACATCCCGAGTTGAGGTCAGCAGCACGCCACCTCCACCATAAATGGTGTTGGTCGCGTACCTCTTTCCCCCCCTGAGACGCCGGATGGTGGACCAGAATCGCCTCGAAGCCGTACGGAAGTCATTCTCCATGGCCTCTCCGAACTCCTCCCACGCCCGAGTTTTTGCCTCAGCAACCACCCGAGCCGCATGCCGCTTGGACTGCCGGTACCTATCAGCTGCTTCCGGGGTCCCACAAGCCAAAAAGGCCCAATAGGACTCCTTCTTCAGCCTGACAGCATCCCTCACTGCCGGTGTCCACCACCGGGTTCGAGGGTTGCCACCACGACAGGCACCAACAACCTTGCGGCCACAGCTCCGATAAGCTGCCTCGACAATAGAGGCGCGGAACACGGCCCACTCGGACTCCATGTCCCCCGCCTCCCTCGGAACGTGTTCAAAGCTCTCCCGGAGGTGGGAGTTAAAGCTCCGTCTTACGGGAGACTCTGCCAGACGTTCCCAGCAGACCCTCACAATACGTTTGGGTCTGCCAGGTCTGACCGGCATCCTCCCCCACCATCGGAGCCAACTCACCACCAGGTAGTGGTCAGTTGACAGCTCCGCCCCTCTCTTCACCCGAGTGTCCAAGACATGCGGCCGCAGATCAGATGAGACGACAACAAAGTCGATCATCGAACTGCGACCTAGGGTGTCCTGGTGCCAAGAGCACATATGGACACCCTTATGCTTAAACATGGTGTTCGTTATGGACAATCCATGACGAGCACAGAAGTCCAATAACAGAACACCACTCTGGTTCAGATCAGGGGGGCCGTTCCTCCCAACCACACCCCTCCAGGTCTCACTGTCATTGCCCACGTGAGCGTTGAAGTCCCCCAGTAGAACAAGGGAGTCCCCAGGAGGCGCACTCTCCAATACCCCCTCCAAGGACTCCAAAAAGGGTGGGTAGTCTGAGCTGCCGTTTGGTGCATAGGCACAAACAACAGTCAGAGCCCGTCCCCCCACACGTGGGCGAAGATGTGATGTGTTAAATGCAGAGAACCAATTTCGTCATTGTATGGGAACATATAATGATGACAACATAGCACTTATACTTAAAATTTACAGTTTTCCTTGAGTGCGATGTGCTTGAGACAGGAAGAAAAAATAGGTCTTAAATTCCTATCTGAATATGATTTCAGTTTGTAAAAGTGATTGATGGGTATAGTTAAAACTTGAGCACTTCTAGACTGTAATTTATTTCCTAAACTTATATCCAGATCACAGGAGACAAGTTCTCCGAGGAGAGTTACTGTACACAACAAAGTCTGCAGCATTCATGAAGACCATAAGAACCTTTGTGCTCTGCTGTGATCTGAGCTCTTGGATATCTCCTGTAAGGTTTCTTGAATCGCTCTAAGGCCAAACTTATTTGTCCGGTTAGTGTTTCATCATTTCTTCATTCCTCTGTTCTTTGACCTGTGACCCAAGCGAATATACTGAAAAAATATCTCAGTTCCTAAAATGCATCTAGCACAGAAAGGTTATATGGAAGAGAGGAGGACATGATAGACAAGAAACAATATCTTGTATTTGGTGCCCATAGCATGAAAACAATTGAATAAATGGCAAACAGCAAATAACAACTAGATAATGCAGCTGTTTCACTGTGTAAATGATGGTACAAAAGAAAAAGTGTCTCTTTTTTGTGAAGAATGTTATCCCTTTGTTTGAATATGTTTATGCATTGAAATCTGACATACAAGGATTACATTACATTTTATTTATGTTATCATAAACAAATTAAAAAAATTAAGATCAAAAGCATATTTTAAAATCCCGGACGAGCCCCCAGAGGGGACCAAGAAGGGCAGCCGACTTGGGATCAGAAAGTCACAGCTTGACTCCCAGCCAATCTCACATATTGTGGTGTCTCTGAGCAAGACACCTAATCCTTAATCGCACCCCGGGTGCTCAATAGCTGCCCACTGCTCCACCTGGGTTTATCCCAGGCGGGATGTGTTAAATGCAGAGAACCAATTGCGTCATTGTATGGGAACATATAATGATGACAACATAGCACTTATACTTAAAATTACAGTTTTCCTTGAGTGAAGGTGTGATGTGCTTGAGACAGGAAGAAAAAAATAGGTGTTAAATTCCTACCTGCAAATGATTTCAGTTTGTAAAAATGATTGATGGGCACAGTAGAGCAGTGGTTACCGCTGTTATGCTTCCCTACCTGAGCCCTTTCCAGGTGGAGTTTGCATGTCTTCCCTGGAAACATGAGTTTTCTCAGGGTACTCCACCCACAGACCAAAAAGATTATGCATCTTAGGTAAATTGGGCTATATGGGCTGCCACCTTACCGTGGTGGAGGGGTTTGAGTGTCCCAATGATCCTAGGAGCTATGCTGTCAGGGGCTTTATGCCCCTAGTAGGGTCACCCAAGGCAGACAGGTCCTAGGTGAGGGACGAGACAAAGCGCAGCCCACAAGACCCCTTATGATGAATAATATAAATGGAAACAATGTTCCCTCGCCCGGACGCGGGTCACCGGGGCCCCACTCTGGAGCCAGGCCCGGAGGAGGGGCACGTTGGCGAGCGCCTGGTGGCCGGGCTTTCACCCATGGAGCTCGGCCGGGCACAGCCCGAAGAGGAGACGTGGGTCCCCCTTCCCATAGGCTCACCACCTGTGGGAGGGGCCAAAGGGGTCGGGTGCATTGTGGAATGGGTGGTGGCCGAGGGCGGGGACCCTGGCGGTCTGATCCTCGGCTACAGAAGCTGGCCATTGGGACATGGAATGTCACCTCATGACACCGGCGGTGAGGGATGCTGTCAAGCTGAAGAAGGAGTCATATTGGGCCTTTTTGGGTGGGAGGGGCCAAAGGGGTCGGGTGCATTGTGGGGGTGGTGGCCGAGGGCGGGGACCCTGGCGGTCTGATCCTCGGCTACAGAAGCTGGCCATTGGGACATGGAATGTCACCTCTCTGGTGGGGAAGGAGCCTGAGCTAGTGTGTGAGGTTGAGAGGTTCCGGCTAGAAATAGTCGGACTCACCTCAACGCATGGCTCTGGCTCTGGAACCAGTTTCCTTGAGAGGGGTTGGACACTCTTCCACTCTGGAGTTGCCCCTGGTGAGAGGCGCCGAGCAGGAGTGGGCATACTTGTTGCCCCCCATCTTGGTGCCTGTACGTTGGGGTTCACCCCGGTGAACGAGAGGGTAGCCTCCCTTCGCCTACGTGTGGGGGGACGGGCTCTGACTGTTGTTTGTGCCTATGCGCCAAACGGCAGCGCAGATTACCCACCCTTTTTGGAGTCCTTGGAGGGGGTATTGGAGGGTGCGCCTCCTGGGGACTCCCTTGTTCTGCTGGGGGACTTCAACGCTCACGTGGGCAATGACAGTGAGACCTGGAGGGGTGTGGTTGGGAGGAACGGCCCCCCTGATCTGAACCCGAGTGGTGTTCTGTTGTTGGACTTCTGTGCTCGTCATGGATTGTCCATAACGAACACCATGTTCAGGCATAAGGGTGTCCATATGTGCTCTTGGCACCAGGACACCCTAGGTCGTAGTTCAATGATCGACTTTGTTGTCGTCTCATCTGATCTGCGGCCGCATGTCCTGGACACTCGGGTGAAGAGAGGGGCGGAGCTGTCAACTGACCACTACCTGGTGGTGAGTTGGCTCCGATGGTGGGGGAGGATGCCGGTCAGACCTGGCAGACCCAAACGTATTGTGAGGGTCTGCTGGGAACGTCTGGCAGAGTCTCCCGTAAGACGGAGCTTTAACTCCCACCTCCGGGAGAGCTTTGAACACGTTCCGAGGGAGGCGGGGGACATTGAGCCCGAGTGGGCCATGTTTCGCGCCTCTATTGTCGAGGCAGCTTATCGGAGTTGTGGCCGCAAGGTTGTTGGTGCCTGTCGTGGTGGCAACCCTCGAACCCGGTGGTGGACACCGGCGGTGAGGGATGCTGTCAAGCTGAAGAAGGAGTCCTATTGGGCCTTTTTGGCCTGTGGGACCCCGGAAGCAGCAGATAGGTACCGGCAGTCCAAGCGGCATGCGGCTCGGGTGGTTGCTGAGGCAAAAACTCGGGCGTGGGAGGAGTTCGGAGAGGCCATGGAGAATGACTTCCGTACGGCTTCGAGGCGATTCTGGTCCACCATCCGGCGTCTCAGGGGGGGAAAGCGGTACGCGACCAACACCATTTATGGTGGGGATGGCGTGCTGTTGACCTCAACTCGGGATGTTGTGAGTCGGTGGGCGGAATACTTCGAAGACCTCCTCAATCCTACTGGCACGTCTTCCACTGAGGAAGCGGAGCCTGGGGACTTTGGGTCGGGCTCTCCAATCTCTGGTGCTGAGGTCGCCAAGGTGGTTAAAAAGCTCCGCGGTGGCAAGGCTCCGGGGGTGGATGAGATTCGTCCTGAGTTCCTTAGGGCTCTGGATGTTGTGGGGTTGTGTTGGCTTACGCGACTCTGCAATATCGCGTGGACATCGGGGGCAGTTCCCTTGGATTGGCAGACTGGGGTGGTGGTTCCCCTATTCAAAAAGGGGGACCGTAGGGTGTGTTCCAACTATAGGGGGATCACACTCTTAAGCCTCCCTGGTAAGGTCTATTCAGGGGTTCTGGAGAGGAGGGTCCGTCGGATAGTCGAACCTCGGATTCAGGAGGAGCAGTGTGGTTTTCGTCCTGGTCGTGGAACACTAGACCAGCTCTACACCCTCAACAGGGTCCTGGAGGGTGCGTGGGAGTTTGCCCAACCAGTTTACATGTGCTTTGTGACTTGGAAAAGGCATTCGACCGCGTCCCTCGGGGGGTTCTGTGGCGGGTACTCCGGGAGTATGGGGTACCAGGCCCTTTGATATGGGCTGTTAGGTCCCTGTACGACCGGTGTCAGAGCTTGGTCCGCATCGCTGGCAGTAAGTCAGGCTCGTTTCCGGTGAGAGTTGGACTCCGCCAAGGTTGCCCTTTGTCACCGATTCTGTTTATAACTTTTATGGACAGAATTTCTAGGCGCAGCCAAGGTGTTGAGAGGATCCGTTTTGGTGGCCTTAGAATCGCTTCTCTGTTTTTTGCAGATGATGTGGTCCTATTGGCTTCATCAGCTCGTGATCTACAGCTTTCGCTGGAGCGGTTTGCAGCTGAATGTGATGCGGCCGGGATGAGGATCAGTTCCTCCAAATCCGAGGCCATGGTCTTGAGCCGGAAAAGGGTAGCATGCCCTCTCCGGGTCGGGGAGGAGGTCCTGACCCAAGTGGAGGAGTTTAAGTATCTCGGGATCTTGTTCACGAATGAGGGAAAACTGGAGCGTGAGATCGATAGGCGGATAGGTGCAGCGTCCGCAGTGAAGCGGGCGCTGTACCGGTCTGTCGTGGTGAAGAGAGAGCTGAGTCAAAAGGCAAAGCTCTCAATTTACCGATCGATCTACGTTCCCACCCTCATCTATGGTCATGAGCTTTGGGTTATGACCGAAAGAACAAGATCTCGGATACAAGCGGCTGAAATGAGTTTTCTCCGCAGGGTGGCTGGACTCTCCCTTAGAGATAGGGTGAGAAGCTCGGTCATCCGGGAGGGACTCGGAGTAGAGCCGCTGCTTCTCCACATCGAGAGGAGCCAGTTGAGGTGGCTCGGGCATCTGGTTAGGATGCCTCCTGGACGCCTCCCTGGTGAGGTGTTCCGGGCATGTCCCACCGGGAGGAGACCCAGAGGAAGACCCAGGATACGCTGGAGGGACTATGTTTCTCGGCTGGCCTGGGAACGCCTTGGGATTCCCCCAGAGGAGCTGCTCCAAGTGGCTGGGGAGAGGGAAGTCTGGGCCTCCCTACTTAGGCTGCTACCCCCGCGACCCGACCCCGGATAAGCGGAAGACAATGGATGGATGGATGGAGGTAAATTGGTAACCCTATGTCCCAAGGTATGACTGAGAATGTGAATGCTTATTTGTCTTGATTGTCTCTGTGTGTCCTTGTGATGGACTTGCATCTTGTCCAGTGTGTTCCCCCCACCTCTTGAACAGTGACTGTAGAAAGTAGACACCAGCTCCTGGCAACCTGGAAAAGAGAAGGGGGATGGGGTTCCTGTATGGGTTGATATAGTTAAAACTTGAGCACTTCTAGACTGTAATTTATTTCCTAAACTTATATCCAGATCACAGGAGACAAGTTCTCCGAGGAGAGTTACTGTACACAACAAAGTCTTCAGCATTCATGAAGACCATAAGAACCTTTGTGCTCTGCTGTGATCTGAGCTCTTGGATATCTCCTGTAAGGTTTCTTGAATCGCTCTAAGGCCAAACTTATTTGTCCGGTTAGTGTTTCATCATTTCTTCATTCCTCTGTTCTTTGTCCTGTGACCCAAGCGAATATTCTGAAAAAATATCTCAGTTCCTAAAATGCATCTAGCAAAGAAAGGTTATATGGAAGAGAGGAGGACATGATAGACAAGAAACAATATCTTGTATTTGGTGCCCATCGAATGAAAACAATCGAATAAACGGCAAACGGCAAATAACAACTAGATAATGCAGCTGTTTCACTGTGTAAATGATGGTACAAAAGCAAAAGTGTCTCCTTTTTGTGAAGAATGTTATCCCTTTGTTCTGAGGAGGCAACAATTCAAGCTTGTGCAGTTTGACTAATTAATTTTGTAACTTGGTTCTAATAGTTTGAATATGTTTATACATTGAAATCTGACATACCTGGAAGTATCCAGAAAAAGCACTTACAATTTGACTGTTACTTTAGCACAAAAAAGATCAATAATGGAATAACCCTTTATGAATACATGGATAAGAGATTATTATGGATAAAATAAAAACCTCCCTAAATATCTGGGAGAAGATATTCTTGTTGGATGGTCTTAAAAGTGACCTTTTAGGTCAACGAGGATCATGATGTGTGCGGTATAAAACGCCTCTCATTACCTTGAGAACACCATCAATTGAGAATCGTGGTGGAAGCATCATGCTTCGGAAACAGTTGTTACTGTTGCAGCCTGGTGTTGCTTTGCTTAAGTATCCTTTAGCGTGACGATACGAATCAAAGATCACTCCACTGAACCCGCTAAGACTGAAGAAGCTGAGACAGTTTTGCTTGAAGGAATAAGCACAAACCTTTGCAGTAAGCATTGTTGCTTATTTAATTTTGACAGCACAGACAATATCTTTCTGCTATAAATTAGGGATGTGCCGATCGATCGGTCACCGATCGATCGGCACCGATAATCATTAAAGCGGATGTGATCGGCTTTTGCCTTCAATTACCGATCACAGAGCCTGTGATGCGAAGTTTGCTAACTGCAAAACGTGCGACGAAAAAGTACCTCGTGGAGGAATTTCAACGAAGTCCTTCAACACAACAAACCTAATTCGTCATTAAAATGTTTTAATACGTTTTAATAACTTACCAAAAGCCGTCTGCCAGCGCCGCCATAAGCAACACCTGTTAGCATGTAGCCCCACCGAGTAGCCCCACCGAGTCCGCTCCGCTGCGCAGTTACGGGCAGTCCAGTTTAGCTGCGGCTTCAAAAAGGCTGTCGGCTTTGTTATTCCAAGTTAGCTGGGTGTCCCCCGATATCTTCTGCTTCCAGTCCGACATCGAGGCGAGCTCCAGGAACCTCTGATCGCACAAAGCCGGCTGTCTGCGGCAGCTCTGGTTTAGCATGTTAGCCTTAGCTCATACCATGAGCTGCTGGTCTCGCGCGGCGCTGTGGGAGCGCTCGGCGGAGCGATCGCGGCTGCTGCTCCAGTCCTGAGACATTCACAGAGTTCAGGGAGTGTTTCCAGTTAATTTATCCGTATGAGGCATCCTCTTATGGGAGAAACAGTCCTCCAAAAGCCGACTGCCGAGTGTGGAACTAATGAATGTAAAATGGCGGAGGCGGTATTTCCTGGTTCTTCTTCTTCTTCTTCTTCTATAGAGTTGAATGGCGGTTGGCGAACTCATATTAAGCGCATTACCGCCACCTGGTTCCCGCAGGAAGTTGTTCAAAAAAGCACGAAATTATTTAAAAATAATAATAATGATACTTTACGTATTTATAAAGCCATTTGTAAAAACAGCCAACAGTGCAGCTTTAAGTAGCAAATGGGGTATTTTAGTTTTTTATATGAAGTAATAGATGTGTTTTTTTTAAAACAATAAAAAACCTTTTTTTTTTAATTGAAAGTTAGTAAGGTAAACATTTTTCTTTGATAATGCAGTTGATAATTACTTTTATTTACTTTGTTCTCTGAAATAAATTAGTAAAAATATGTTTTTGTCTGAATTATGGTGATTTTATGGTTCTGAAAATAACATGAGTGCTGCTTCTGGCTACAAGATCTGAAAAGTTTTCAGATCTTGTAGCCAGAAGCAGCACTCATAAATTACAGGTAAGCCATTTGATCGGTGATCGGTGATCGGTTTATGTGATCGGCTCACATATAGGCAATCGGTAATTGTGATCGGTATCGGTGATCGTCACACATAGGTGATCGGTATCGGTATCTTTCAAAAAACCTGATCGGCACATCCCTAATATATATATATATATATATATATATATATATATATATATATATATATATATATATATATAATATGGGCAGCACGGTGGCACAACTGGTAGAGCTGCTGCCTCTCAGCGAGCAGGTCCCCGGTTCAAATCCCGGTCCGGGGGCCTTTCTGGGTGGAGTTTGCATGTTCTCTCCGTGCATGCGTGGGTTTTCTCCGGGTGCTCCGGTTTCCTCCCACAGTCCAAAAACATGCATGTTAGGCTGATTGGTAACTCTAAATTGACCCTGGGTGTGAGTGAGACAGGTCCCTCTTGTAAATGAGTCTCCATGGCTCAACGAGGATAGCCTGTATCCACAGTATTCTTGGGGGTGTCACTGTAGAAGCGAATGTGCATTGTACTTCCTGTCCGACACCGGAAGTGCCTGTATTCCATAGGTGGAGTATGGATCGCGGGTGTTTTTGAAAGTTATTTTCATTCATTTTATCGGAGCAAACACAGCTTTTGTTTAAACGGAACGTTTACAGAAATGTCCTACCGGGGTTCAGGTACCTGCTGTGCTGTTCGCGGCTGCACCAACAACCGGACCAAGCTAAATCTTTGGCTAAAACAACAGTGTTTTCAACACGGACCCAAAACAAAGAAAGAGTGTTCCTGCATCCTTCTCTATGGCTGTGTCTGCGCGATCAGGTAACATCTGTAATTTCTTTTTATTCAGGGAGGGTTTATTAATGAGAGTTTTGGATGATTTACTGTCTTAAAATGATATATGTCAGGCGCGACCGGTACTTTTAGCCGAGATAGCTGCTAATAAACCTTAGCCGAGAGGCCGGAGCAAACGCGTTCGCTATTTATGTAGTTTTAAATTATGTCTGCGCGATCAGGTAACATATTTTTATTCGGGGAGGGTTTATTAATGAGAGTTTTGGAAGATTTACTGTCTTAAAACGATAGATCTCAGACGCGACCGTGACTTTTAGCCGAGTTAGCTGCTAACAAACCTTAGCCGAGAGGCCGGAGCAAACGCGTTCGCTATTTATGTATTTTTAAATTATGTCTGCGCGATCAGGTAACATCTTTTTAGTCGGGGAGGGTTTATTAATGAGAGTTTTGGAAGATTTACTGTCTTAAAACGATAGATCTCAGACGCGACTGGTATCTTTAGCCGAGATAGCTGCTAATAAACCTTAGCCGAGAGGCCGGAGCAAACGCGTTATTTTTAAATTATGTCTGCGCGATCAGGTAACATCTGTAATTTCTTTTTATTTGTCCCTCCTCTTTTAACAAAACGAGTGGTGTTCCCACATTTTTAATGAACTAAAACAACAAAGTTTGGACTGTCTTCAACTGTATTACTCGCATGTAAACAAACGGGGTTTCCGGTCAACCGGAAGTCGTGTGCACATTTCGCGCAAAGCATCATGGGGCGTAGGAATACTGTGGATAAATAAAAGTTGAATGAAAAAAATATATATCTATATATATTTATACTGTATATATATATACAGGGAACCCCCGACCTACGTACGAGTTTGGGACCTAAGAACCGTTCGCAGCTCGATCCGTTCGTAGGTAGGGGGTGAAAATTATATTTAAAAAAAAAAATTATTCATTCATTCATTCATTCAACCTTTATTTATCATGCTAACGGAGCGCGCGCACACATTTAAGCATGTAAAGTAGTGTACTGTAATGTTAAACATTGCTATTCACATTTACAGAATAAATAAAAATATATTTTCTTACTTTGAGATGGTCAAAGCCGACATCTTAGGTTGCCATGCGTTGATTGTTGTCGGGCCGAGCAGCGCGGGGGCCGGCAAGCCACCGCAGCTGCTCCAGGCCTGTGTTAGCTAGCTGGCTAGCTTCTGCTAGCCAAGCCATGAGCTAGTGTTGGAGCGGCGGCGCGATCAATCTGCAGCTTCTGCTGCTCCAGCCGCTGCTCCAGCCTGAGACGTCCACAGAGCTATTCCAGCTAGTAATTAATCCACATGATGCGATCCTGGTCACCAGTGTTCAAAAGGCCGGCTCCCGTGTTAGCTCCAGTGTTAGCTCTGGAGCTAGCCAGGCCGGAGGTGTAGCCAGGCCGGCCGGAGGTGTTCGCACGGCGGCCTGGCACGATCGGCGATAAATCCGCTGCCTGAGACATCCACAAAGTTCACAGAGACGTTTCCAGCTAGTAATTAATCCATATGAAGCCATCCTGGTCACCAGTCTTCGTCCAGCTCTCGGCAGCTAACCTAAGATGGCGTCCGGTCCGGTGTTCTACATTAATTTGTGACCGGAGACCCCAGTGACTGAACCTTAAATAGCGTCCGGTGTTCTACATTAATTTGTGACCGTGTAAACTGAAGACCTACTTCCTGTTTCCCAAAATTGCTCAAAAATTGCTCAAAAATGATCAGAAATGATCTTTTTTATCATAATTATTATTTATAAAGCCTTTAAAACAACCAGAGCTGCAACAAAGTGATGTACACATGAAATTAAGAACATTTAAACACAAAAAAAAAAAAAAAATTTTTTTTAATTCATATTTTTATTAAATATGATATGTTCGTAAGTCCCGTGGTTCGCAGGTCGATGGGGTCGTAGGTCGGGGGTTACCTGTATATATATATATATATATATATTAGGGGTGTAACGGTACGCTAAAATCACATTTCGGTTCGGTTCAATTACAAGGAGGGTTCGGTTCGGTTAATTTTCGGTACAAAAAATAAATAAATAAATAAAGACTTACAAAATGTTTATTTTGAAAATATGCCAAAATACGTTTGTATTGTATTGTAGTAATAAATAAAAGTGACCCATTTGGATTATATTTTAAATAAACAGCACTCTACAATAAATAAACTATATGAACAATATTAAAAATCTTAATAAATACAATAACAGTCAGAACCAGAACAATAAGCAGCAACAGACTGTTTATGATCTAACTAAATCAAGTTTTTGTCCAGTAGCAGCAGTGTGGCTGTATTTGTCCTCATTACTGTACTCACAACTTCTTCTTGGACCTGTTCCTCCAGGACAGGTCCTGGAAAAGTTCAAAGTTCAGTTCAGTCATCACACACTTCTTAGCTGCAGGTGGATTTCCCTGAAGTGGAAGAGAGAGCAGCTACCTCTGTCACAGACTGGAAATAAAAAACAAAAGAGGTAAAAAAAATAAGTTAATAAGATTATGATTTTAAATAAAAAAAAAAGATTATTTAGATAATAATAAAAGAACAATGGGCCTCATGCAAGAACATGTTCGTATTTTTATCCTAAATTTCTCTTACTTTTGTTCGTACAAAGCGTTCGTACGAACATGCCACGTCAGATTCAACAAACTCTTCTATCCTCAGGAAAAGTGTGTAAATGAGCTGCGTACGTATGATGAATTGCACCTGTTCTATCCACCTGCCCGTGCACGCGGAGAGGTCATTTACATAATTCCCACCCATCAAAACACCATATAAGGCTACGTTTCCTGCCTCAGAGAGCAGGAAGTGTCCATTCATAAAATGACAGCGAAAAGCTAAAGAATGGCATGAAATAACCATTGCTGTTAAAGGGATTGTGACATGATTTTGTAAATTTGAATATTTGTCAGAACATATATATCTTATATCATTGAGCTCTGGTCGTTTTTGCATAATAAATTATAAATATATTAAAATTTCATTCCAAGTTATGATAGTCATTTCTCTGGGACACGCCCCTAAAATTCCGTGCATTCCGCAAAACCGTCATTTGACGTACACGTGGGGAGCCGCTGCTCAACGCGCATGTAATTAATAATGGCGGAGCATGTCGACTCAGACGAGTGCAGCATTTCTAGTGTTGATCTAAGCGATTTGTCTTCAGTTTTGGAAGGTCAATATAAGCAGTAGAAGTTTTAATCTTGCTCAAATCATTTTATTGTATACTCTATTAATGGAAAACTTATTAACTTTTACGATTCAGCTTTAAAAAAACGTGCAGGGAGCTTCGTGGCTTTGAGCATGTCCGATTGCGTTTGAGATCTATCATTTTAAGACAGTAAATCATCCAAAACTCTCATTAATAGACTCTCCCCAAATAAAAACAAACAACAGATCGTACCTGATTGCGCCGACATAATTTAAAAATACCTAAATAGCACCCCGTGTTGACTCGGGAGCTATGCTAATGTCTGTTAGCAAGCAGATGTCGGCAGATAGACCTCACGTCTGACATATATCATTTTTAAACAGTAAATCATCCAAAACCCTCATTAATAGACTCTCCCCAAATAAAAACAAACAAAAGATCGTACCTGATTGCGCCGACATAATTTAAAAATACCTAAATAGCACCCCGTGTTGACTCGGGAGCTATGCTAATGTCTGTTAGCAAGCAGATGTCGGCAGATAGACCTCACGTCTGACATATATCATTTTTAAACAGTAAATCATCCAAAACTCTCATTAATAGACTCTCCCCAAATAAAAACAAACAACAGCTCGTACCTGATAGGCAGTAAGATGGTCGCTGCAGACATAGGACTCTCAGTAGGAACCCATCGGTCACAAGTTCTCTGTACTTCCATTCTAGGCAAAGTTTCTCATCTTTTGGGAATTTGTGAAGGCTCACTTGTTCACTGCTGATATTAGAACACCCAAATGCGCTACAACGTGACAGCATTTTTCAAGTTACACCAAAAAAAAAAGAGTCGATCTTTCACCAAACAAAGGGGCAAGCCAGGCTCCGCCTTATGCCCAGTGCCCACGTGTACGTCACATGAAGATTTGCATAAATTCACGGGGCGTGTCCCAGAGAATTTATGGTAAAAAATTACCATAAATTGGAATGAAATTTTAATATATTTATAATTTATTATGCAAAAACGACCAGAGCTCAATGATATAAGATATATATGTTCTGACAAATATTCAAATTTACAAAATCATGTCACAATACCTTTAATGTTGTGTCTCCTGTGGGTCGTACAGTATCAGAAATCAAGACAAAATGGTTTGATCTGAAAATGGCTTCAGAAAACGTCTCGCCGCAGCACGGTGCTGGAGGTCATGGAAAGTCTGCATTACCGAGATGGATGGAAAAATAAATGTCATGTCAAAACTCCAACTGTGCGCTCAACTACAGCACGAGTGCGTGTATGCAGCTTATTACACAAGCGCTCCTGTCTTGTCTGAGGGCTGTTTAGAGGTGTCATAAGCCATGGGGCTAATGCATAGCCTCGATCACCTGTGGAAAATAGTGAGTTATAGGTAAATGATCAGAGAATAATTCCAAATCCTCAATTACAAATTAAAAAGTTACCAACAAGCCAGCCATCTCGCCCCGGCGCACCTGCCGTGAAGGGGGAGGAAGTCTGTAGCTCCAGTGTTTTGTGGGAAGGATTAATAACTGCCGAAGGAATCATTTCCTCATACACTGGAACTGCAGTCTTCCTCCTTCTTCATGGCAGGAGCGCACAAAACACGGTCCCGTCAGAACCGCTGTCAGAACCGCTGTCAGAACCGCTGTCAGAACCACTGTCAGAACCACTGTCAGCACACGGGCTGACAGGGTGTTAATTTGAGGAGGGCTTTGATGACCAAGGGGAGCGCACGACTCACCGAAGCCTGCGACACACCAGACAAATTAAACTTAAAATTATAATTCTATTTCAAACAGAATAACCTATTGTCACAAATAATTATGGTGCGTAATTTCTTTGGACTCAAAATATTTTCTGAATAACGAAATATAAAGTTATTAGTGAAGAAAATCCGTCTGGATGACAGCAGACTACTGCTCGTAAATTATACGACAGGTCTGGACCACTCGTAGATTTTGTTCGTATCTAAAAACAAATCTTAGGATACGAAAACATTGTTGAACGCCACAAATGCTCCTAAATCACTCGTACGCACAGTTTAAGAACAAATCTGTGCGTACGAACTGTTCTTGCATGAGGCCCAATACCTCTTGAACTGTTGAATCACTCTTCATCATCAGGGCTTTAATCTGGTACAGGACTTGTTGACAACATCAGTTCGTTTTTTCATAAAGGGCTGAACTTTTTGAAGTGTTGACATGATGAATGTCTCATAGCGACGCTCAGTAACTTTAAAGCCTGTGCATATAACAACGTTCAGAGATTTAAAAACTCATACAGCTTGTGTTATTGCTCTGGACCGCTCTGATTACCTGATGAAGTAGTTTTAATGCAGCTGCTGTTTCTTCGTTCACGTTCGGATGACATAGTTTCCAGCACGTTCACGTAAGACGTGTTGCTACTGCAGAGTCTTCATGAAACAACGTCCACACAAGCTGCGTGTGCGCTCGTCTTTTAACAAGAAAGCTATAACGTTCACAAACAGGAGACTGCACGAGATGCTAACGGCTAAAAGCTACGCGTGCTGCGCGATAATAGCTCCGTGCTGAAACGCGCCCAGGAAATTTTGTTCCGCGGTGCATATATTCCCCTGTTAAAAACGTTTAATGAGTGAAAAAATAACCGAAACGGTACGCAGGTGGACCGAACCGAACGTGGTGTACCGAAACGGTTCGGTACACCCACTTGTACCGTTACATGCCTAATATGTATATGTGTATATAAATATGTATATGTATATATATATATATATGTATATATATATATATATATATATATATATATACAGCAAGTCCGTGACTTACGAACAAGTTCCGGACCTAAGGACCGTTCGTAGGTCGATTTTGCCGTAAGTTGGAGTCCACCCGAGCCGCCACTGCCTGCACGTATATGTATGTTGCTGTACAGTTAGAAGCACTTCGCCTATCCTAACACACCTAACACACCTAGTGCAGTATCACATGTAAATAAATGAATAAATAAAAAATATAATTTCTTACTTTGAGCTGGTCAAAGCCTGTCTTCGTCTTTTAGCATATTAGCGCTTGCACGTCCGAGCTCCCCCAGCTTCGTTCCGCTCCACACTCGCACATGCGGTCAAAACTGTTTACAAGAAGGACTGTTAGCTTGTTAACTTCATACATTTGGAGCCAGATTTTTTTTTTATAACTTACTGAAAGCCGTTTCTCCCTAATGTTCGTCCATCCAAAACAAGCTGCCCGGCGTTAGCTGATGTTAGGCCCTGCCATTAGCAGCACTTGTTAGCATGTTAGTTCATCCAAAAAGGCTGTCGGCTTTGTTTCTCCGCGTTAGCTCGGTGTCCCCTGACATCTTAGGCTGCCAGGCGGACATTGACGCGAGCTCCTGGCCGCAGATGGCCCCTCCGCGGCATGTCGGCGTGGTGTCTTCGCCCGCGTTAGCTGCGCTCGTTAGCATGTCGGGGGGCGTTGTGGGAGCGATCGCGGAGCGATCGGTGGCTGCTCCTCCGGGCCTGAGACGTCGACAGAGTTCACCGAGCGTTTCCAGATAATTTATCCGTATGAGGCAACCTCTTATGGGAGAAAGCCGGCTGGCAGGAGCCGAGACTGTAGTAAAATGGAGGTCACCTTAGCATTTCCGGAAACGGCTGGAAGTTGCGCAATTATGATTAAAAGTTATTATTTATAAAGCCTTTAAAACAACCACAGCTGCAACAAAGTGCTGTACACATGAAATTAAGAAAATTTAAACAAAAAAAATTTTTTTTTCATATTTTTATTAAATATGATACATTCGTATGTCTGAGTTGCCGTAGGGCGAGGGCACCATAACTCGCGGACTCCCTGTATATATAATATATACATACACACACACACACACATTAGCCTTAATGGTTGCACCTTATTTAAACATAAAATCATGAAATGCAATGGAGGCTTGTGGTCTGTGATCAGAATAGAACTGGATTTCGACCTGAATAAAGTTCCATGTTCTAATGTTTTCAGCTGGGAACAAAAGAAAAAATGTTGTGTGGTAAAATCCTCTTAAAGGGGACCACATGTAGGTCTTTAAAATTTTTATGTTATGTCTGTGTGCTATCTTGACAATATTAATTCATTTTAATACACAAAATATTAATATTAATATTAATTAATTAATCAATTATACATAGTCCAAGATGGCGCCTATTGTCACGGGCTGCTGTCTAACTCGTCTCCTGAACTTTTTACTGTTGTTCGTGTTCTGCCTTCTTTTCATCGACGATGCATCCTCGCTCCTGGTCTATGATCGCTCAACTCTTCTAAGTCTCCGAGACTCGCTGATCAACACACCGGCTACTGGCAAATATGGACATTTCAAGCCTCCTCCACCACCACCGTTCCTGGCTTCGATCCCAGCCTACCTACAACGCAACGCGACCACGCTGCCACGCAACAAGCGGCGCAGGAGACGCGGAACGAGGGCAGGCGTCCTGGTGAGATTTAAAAAGTATCTGTCGTCTCACAACACGCCGACTGCTGACTTACCTCCTGAATTCAGCGTCTTTGATGTCCGCCGTTCCTTCGCTCGTCGCCACAGAAGCCTTGTTGCCATCAATCATGTCGCCAGCGACCAGTATCCATCTTGCCCCCCGGTGAGGAAAACAGTGGAGCGAGGCAGCGTTAAACAACACCTCCGCCCGCTCGCTCGAGCTGAGAGTGACGTAACTGGCAGCGTTCCAGTACGTGCAGCATTGTTTAACGCCAGATCAATTACTAATAAAACTTTTATATTAAGTGATTTGATCTCAACTCATCGTCTGGATCTGTTTTTGATTACTGAAACCTGGCAGAAAACAGGAGATAACAGCTCCTTCTCTGAACTCCTCCCAAATGGCTACTCCCACCTGAGCGCTCCGCGTGGGGCTGGAAAGGGAGGGGGCCTGGCTGCTGTGTTCAGTGATGCATTCAAGTACCGTTTGTTGCCTCAGAAAAACTATTCCAGTTTTGAAAGTATGATTTTTGTGCTGGAATCTGCTAAACCTATTTTGTGTGGCGTTTTTTATAGGCCCCCACAATACAATAAAAACTTTGTCAGTGAGTTTTCAGAACTACTGGCGGACTTGCTACCAAAGTTTGACTCTTGGCTTTTCTGTGGAGACTTCAACGTGCACACCTGCTGCCCAAGTAATCAGCTTGGATGTGAGTTTCAGAACCTCCTGGACTCTTTTAACCTGTCACAGTCGATCTCGGGGGCCACACACACCCTGGGTCATACACTGGATTTAATTATCTCCCACGGCCTTCAAATACCTGCTGTGGAGATCCTGGACACCTGTATCTCAGACCATTTTCCCATATTATTTGAATTTTTCACCACTCCTGCACCAAAGGCTATTCTCCCAGCACGTTTCTGCCGCTCCATCAACCCATTAACTCCAAATGAGTTTACTGATGCCTTTAAGAGCACTGAATTCTGCTCTGCTGTCAGTCTGGACCCATCTCTACATCCTGAGGACTTCATCAGCTCCTTCTATCACACCTGCACGACGATCATGGACTCCATCGCTCCTCTCAAACAGGCATCTTCAAAAAACAGACCATCACCATGGCTCAACGAAACGACGCGAGCTCTTCGACAACGTTGCAGACAAGCAGAGCGAAAATGGAAGCGCGACCGACTTCATGTATCTCAGGGAATACTGAGAGACTGTCTCTGTGAGTATCATAATGCTGTGAAACAGGCCAAGTCACAGTACCTCTCCAACTTAATCTCCACCAGCTCCAACCGGCCGAGGACGCTTTTCAGCACACTCCAGTCTGTCATCAATCCATCTGTCAATGTTCTGAAAACTGCCACACAGTCTACCTGCGATGACTTTCAGAGCTATTTTGTCAACAAAATAGACTCTATCAGACAGAACATTGTCAGTTCATCCAACACCATCCTGTCATGTACCTCTACAATAACCACTGCTGTTTTTGACCAGTTTGATCTCGTCTCACTGCCTCAACTCACCAAGGTGGTTCAGCAGATGAAACCAACAAACTGTTCTCTGGACATCATTCCCTCTAAAATGTTCAAACAATGCTTTGATGTAATTGGTCCTTGTGTTTTGTCATTTATCAACAGCTGTCTAACTTCAGGTTTTGTGCCATCTGCTTTCAAACATGCTGTGGTCAGGCCTCTTCTAAAAAAACCAGGCCTAGATCCTACAGCTCTCTCTAATTTCAGGCCAGTTTCCCATCTGTCATTTCTATCAAAGGTCCTAGAAAAGATTGTTTTTATTCAACTTCAATCTTTTCTAGAACTCAACAACCTGTTTGAAAAATTTCAGTCAGGTTTTCGAGCTCGTCACAGCACTGAATCTGCACTGCTCAAAGTACAGAATGACATTCTTCTGTCCCTGGATGCAAAAAACCCTGCTCTGCTGGTGATGTTAGACCTCTCAGCAGCTTTTGACACCGTCGACCATCAGGTACTAATCAACCGCTTGTCTCAGCAGGTTGGCCTCCAGGGAGCTGTGCTTGAGTGGTTCAAATCTTACCTGTCTGGGAGAACTTTTTCTGTCATGATAGGCGATCTGTCCTCCTCTTCATCAACCCCTCTGACCTCTGGCGTACCACAGGGATCTATTCTAGGGCCAGTCCTCTTCTCTCTTTACATGCTGCCATTAGGATCAATCATTGCACGTCATAACCTGTCTTTTCACATGTATGCAGACGATTTACAAATCTATCTGCCAGTCACTCCCAACCCCTCACCCAGTTCAAACACTCTTGTCAACTGCTTAAATGACATTAAGCACTGGCTCTCTCAAAACTTCCTCCACCTAAACACAGATAAAACTGAATGCATTTTGTTTGGTGCACCTGATGACACCAGCAACATCCTTCCCAGTCCCAGTGTTGGTTTTCCCCTCCCCCACTTCAACTCGGTGGTCAGAAATCTTGGAGTGCAGCTTGACTCCAATTTAAAGTTTGATAAACAGATCAGTTCTGTTGTCAAGACCAGCTTCTTTCAGCTCCGTCTGCTCTCCAAAGTCAAGTCATTTCTTAGTCGTGGTGATCTGGAGAAGGCCATCCATGCCTTTGTGACCTCCAGACTTGATTATTGTAATGCTTTGTATCTTGGCATTAATCAATCCTCCATCTCCCGTTTACAGCTTGTACAGAACTCTGCCGCGCGCTTTTTGACCAACACACGAAAATATGAACACATCACTCCTGTCCTGTCCTCTCTACACTGGCTCCCAGTTCAGTTCAGGATACAGTTCAAGTTGCTGCTGTTTGTTTTCAAAGCTCTGAATGGACTTGCTCCCCTCTACATCTCAGAACTTCTGAAAGTCCATCAGCCTGGCAGGGACTTACGATCTGCCAGTCAACACCTGCTGGAGGTGCCTCGCTCGAGGTACAAGCAATGGGGAGACCGGTCATTTTCTGTCGCCGGCCCAAAAGCCTGGAACAGCCTCCCCCTTGAGCTGCGTGCCACCTCCGATCCGACTCTGTTCAAAACCAAATTGAAGACCCACTTGTTCAAAAAAGCTTTCAGTGTGTAACTTTTATTATTTTGTATTTTAGTATGTAGCATCTTTATTTCAATTGCATTTTTATTTCCACTTGTTCAAAAAAGCTTTCTGTATGTAACTTTTATTACTTGTGTTATTTTAGTATGTAGCATTTTTTATTTCCATTGCCTTCTTTTATCGCTGTGGTTTCTTATTCTATTTTCATTGATTTATTGTTCCCGTTTATTCTTCTTTTTATCCTGTTAAGCACCTTGGTCAATGCAAGGCATTGTGGAAGGTGCTATACAAATAAAGTTTATTATTATTATTATTATTATACCCTTTTTAATTCTGCCATTTTTAACTTTAGTTTTGAACGACCGGTTTCTGACACAAGTTCTGAAGTCCACGCCCTTCAACGATCTGTTTACGCCCTCTGTAACAGCCAGTATCTATAATGTGTTGTTGTTTTAAAATTAGCTCTTTTTTTATTACTCATTTGACTTACTGTTAGTGCTAGCTTAAAGGTGGGGTATGTAACATTGTAATGTAGTCTGTAACTTTTCAAACAATATATTTTTAACATATTTCTTCACTCTGTCACTATCTATTGACAGACTGATGTTAGACAAAGTAATCTCTGAAAAAAACTATAGTCCCCTTGCTTCTCTATCAGCATTTATAAAAACACTGAAAACACAAGAGTGACCCGGACAATGACCAGCCAATAAAAACAGAGTTGTTTGTCACGCCCCAACCCACGCCCCCACCTGTCCCAGCCGCAGCTCGTTCTCATTCAAAGGATTGCAAAGCGATGCAGGACTGTTTTTTATGTGACACAAAATGTATTAAATATCCCTTCTTTATCCCAGAGCTGGACTTTTATTTAGTTTTTTTGCCAAAAGTCAAGTGATCGCTTCATCCTTCACTGACAGACATGAGGAAATGGATTTGTCACGACTCACGAGCGAATTAAAACATGTCCAACGTTGCTTCGTGAACCTCTGCTGATTTCTTCTGGTTTTTGTGTTGTTGGATGAGTGATTCATGGTTTTATTATATTTTTTAAACAGTTATATTATCATATAAACACAGAACTTCGGAGCGCAGAGACAGGACATGTAGAGGAGGCGGAACATTCCAGACATTCCAGACCAGCGCTGACAGACATGAGGAAGTCACGAGCGAATTAAATCATGTCCAAACGTTGCTTCGTGAACCTCTGATGATTTCTGCTGGATTTTGTGTTGTAGGACTAGCGCTCCATGGTTTTATTTTATTTTATTAGAAGGTTTTATTAACATAAACACAGAATATCGCAGCGGCTCTGAGCAGACAGCAGCAGGGGGCGGAGCAGATCCCAAGTTCAGCAGAGCACGGACTGAGCCATATATGGCTCTGAGGGGAGGGAGCAGAATGCTTTTCTGCGCTGAAAATATTTCTAAGTCCCAGAGTGTTCAAAAACCGCATACTATACCTTTAAGATAACTTACCGAAACCCGTCTGAGCGCGCCGCAATTTGCTGCTCCTTTTAGCATTAGACCACCCGAATCCGAAGCTAATGTTAGCTTGTTCCTCTTCCGGTGTTCGCCAGCTCCGCTCGTTGCACGCGGAGATTTTGGGAGTTATCGCTGTTCCAGTCAAGACAACACAAAGTTCACCAAGTGTCTCCCGTAAATTAATCCGTAAGAAGAAGGTCCTCGCTGCTGCGAGGCTGTACAGTTGAAGCTCCGCTTCATCCGCCAGAGGAGGGGTCCCGTTGCCACGGTCCCTACGCCGGGGGTCTGCTCGTTTAATTTTTACCGGCTGCGCGTTGGGAGCGATCGCAAATACACTAAAAATTGAACTAAAACATAAAAATAACAATTATACTTTATTTATAAAGCCATTTAAAAAAACACAGCTGCAACAAAGTGCTGTACACATGAAATTAAGAACATATAAACAAAAGATGAGATGAAATCATGAAAAACAACAGTCATGTGTTTAATACAGAAGTGGGTTGAGCCTAACCAGGGGTTGCTAGGTGAGGGGCTGGACTCAGGTTGTGGTGGGTTGTCCTCTCGCTTGTGACGTCACATGCGAGCGTATTTTAAAACGAAACGTATCTTATCACAGTAAAATAAATCTACTTAGAGTAAATAAACCACTGGGTGCATTTTTTTGGCACAAGGACTGTTTTTTTTATGAAGTAAATACCCAAAGTTGAGTAAAAAAAACGTTAAAAAGTGAATTTTGCAAGTGTGGTCCCCTTTAAGGATAAAATATTATACATGCGATTCTTCATATGATTCACCAAAACAACGCACAGGGGCACTAAAATTGCTACAAAAGCACCCAGATATAGTGATGGAAATAAAATAAAAGTATCCATGTTGAAAGGCAATGTGACTGTGTGATTATAATACCAGATCAAATGGATCATGATGCTGATGCCAGTAGGGTGAGGCCCCCTCTCTGACGCAATTTTTGTCAAACAGACTGTACCAGGGTTCTGACTGAGGAAAGGTAAGACGTGTAGACACAAGGATGTCTCTGACGCGTTTTCAAGCTCTCCTGAAATATTATCAAAGTGTCTGAAAATCAGAAACTGACTTTAAATATCATGATGCCAGGCGAGATGCTGGTGTGTCTCTGCACAACGTTGGCAGAACTAGTCAACTCACAATGGCCTCTCGTAAAAAAAACTGGTGTCCACACGTCCACTGGTCCCCTTGGACAGACAGGTTTATTTTTTTTACTTAATTTATTTTTATCTTTTAACAAGAACAAAAAAAAATGGTAACACTTTTCATATTTACATTCTTTCTATCTCTTACAGCTATATTTCACATTATAAGTTGACAAAAGTAAATGAGATGGCAATTGTGATACCACCAACAGTCATACTAATAGAACAATGAGTACAAAAAAACAATAACAAAAGAGAGAAATCAAAAGAAAACCAAATCAATAAAATCCCCTCTGAGGTAACAGCTTCCACACATTCCTTTTTAGTGTTATTTTTTTTACGGTCATTAAAGTGAGTGCAAAAAGACTGAACTTGGAGCTCACCACTGTATTAATAAGGGCATAACTGGTTCCATCGTACAGTATATTAAAAATGGACTTTTGAAGCTTTAAAAATTATGTAATTTGCTCCATCAAATGTCCCAAACCTTTTGGATCCATGTGTTATATGTACAGGAAAAATAGGAGAGTAATTTTTTCGGAGTTAACATTATTTTCATGTAAAAGATTCATGTTTATACATTATAGAGAGAAACATACATTATAGATACAGTACCAAAAAAAAACAGAGGAATCATATCGGAGTGAAACAAGAACATGCCCACTGAAGTTCCTTAAGTTTGTTTCTTCCACCATCTTGTTTTCCCGCAGTGGAAACGGAGACGTTAGCTGTGAGCCAGGTAAGTCCCCAAATGGGTTGCAGGTATATTTCACGTGGGGTTTTAGGATTTTTAAAAATTATTTAGACTACTGTAATTATCGCTAGTGGAAAGATGTCGTGCTGTTGTGTGGTCGTGGGGGGTGCAACGAGGAATTAACATGGTTGGCTAACTAGTGAACTGTGCTTCAGCTAACTTAATTTAGCCGTTTACAACAATGTAAGCAGAAAAAAAACATCAGTGTTGTACAATGCTATGTCCATTTTTTATTTTTACAAGTCAAGGCTGTCGCTATTTTTAAACTGAGGAACGGAGTTTAAAAGAGGAGCTAGCTGTACAGTCAAAGCACGTGGAGCCAGTGTTCTGCTAGAAAATGGCGCAGGAGGACAACTATGCTAGTAACTTTTCTTAATTGTAGAGCAGCGCTAAAAAACAGGATTAAACTTGTGCTTTGTATGCAAACTGTGTAAGTTGGCTGTAAAAAAATTTTGATTGACTATTTTGTCCATAAACCCGTTTACATCGAGTTGTATGGAGCTGATGTGTTTTTTTGTTGTTGTTTTTTTGTGGTTTGTTTTAGTTGTGGTAATTGACTAAATTCAAGTAGCCCATTAAGGATAGTTGTTAGCCACCCAGTGCTTCTTCCCCATGATGGTTTCAACTGTTTATCTTAAAAATTTATTCACTTTGATAAGTATGTTTATATGATTATTGAAAAATATATAATTTTTATATAATGAAGGATGCAAGCTGTGCGTGTGAAATACAGAGATCGACAGAAATACATCTATTTTGAAGGCCAACCGACTTAGTTAGTTTTTGGAATGTGGTGAGTGCAAACAAAACCAGTTTCCACCATTTTCATAGATTGTGTTCATCAAAAAAGTTTTGGTAATTTTGCCATAATAGGTGCTTTACTAACTTTTCAGATTTATTATTTTGTTTTACTTAATTTTACTTTTTATGCCTTTAATTATTATTTACATATGTTCAAATATATATATAATAAATAAATAAATTGCTATGTTCACAGCTGCAGAAAAGTTCAGCATCCAAACCTTGGACTTAAAGCTAATGTATGTAACTTGTTTTTTAAACATATTTCTTCACTCTGCCACTATGTAATGAAAGATAGATGTTTGACAGGTAATCTCTGAAAAAAACTATAGTCCTCTGGCGTCTCCCGGTGGTAATAAAAGCATTTATAAAAACCAGAGCGCCCCTCGGTTAACCAGCCAATAAAAAAACAAGAGTTTTTAATCAGCCAATAAAGCTGCGTTCCAGTTGTCCTCAACAGAGCTTCTCACGCCCCAACCCACGCCCCCACCTGTCCCAGTGCGCAGACAGCGAGCATCTGCGCATGTTCTCATTCAAAGCGATGCAGGACTGTTTTATATGTGACACACATGTATTAAATTCCACTTCTTCATCCCTTATCTGAAATTTTCTTTTGTTTTTTTGCCAAAAGTCAAGTAATCGCTCCCTCCTCCTCCTCTCCTCTCCCTCCGCTGACTGCACTGATGAGGAAATGGCAGGTT
>JBBPBX010011830.1:37142-55170 GCA_038048925.1 Garcialebias charrua
ATCACCTCCTGGAGGGATTTGGTAACAGTCACAGGACAGTTCAGAGTCCACCCTGGTAGGATCTGTCGTCCGGAAGAGACGCCACTCCAGCCGACGCCTGTTTAATTAGTTGAGCTGGACGTCAGTCGGCCCAGCTCAGCCCGCAGGACGCGTGACGCGGCCCGCCCCACGCTGTCCAGACAGCGGGCACCAACCCAGGACCAGTCGGCAGTCGATGGACGACCCAGTTGGAGGCAGAAAACCTGTCGGGACAGCAGTAGACGAACACCCAGGACAAATAGCCAACAGAAGGATGCCAAGGACAAACAGCAGGGACTAAAACAATAAATAGAATTAAGATCTAAAATGTAAGAGAACAGACAGACAAAATAGCACTTTACTCACCACCGAGCTCCACCTCTAGCAGGAGAGGGAAGCAGGAAGCTTGTCAGTGGTCGCGAGAACAATAGATCATCGCGACCTAAAGCGCCCAATTACACTAGCGCGTGACACAGCCAGCAAACGCCGCCGGAAGGCGAATGACGTGTAATCACCCCTGGAGGCTGGGCCTGTTTTATACACACTGAAAAAACTGTGAATAGAGGTTACTTAAAAAACCTTAGGTAACAAAGTGACACTTAATATTATTAAGTAGATTTTAATTTCAAAAAGTTTATGTAAAATAAAGAGAAAATGGTAATTAAATTTAATTAAAAAACTAAGTAGATTTTAATTACATTAAACTGTACATTTATGTAGGATTTAGGAACAAAATCTCAAATTTATGGTTAAAATGACTAATTTTTAATGCAAAATTTAATTTAAATTAAATTAATATATAAGGAATATTACTTTGAATTTACTATTAATTTAGGGAAAAATGACTAAAATTAAATATTCATTACAAAGAAATTATTTTTTTGTGTGTTTTTTAAGTGGAACTCAATTTGTAATCATTAAATTTTCCAAACAACCTACATTAATAATCATTGAATAATAAGATAAATTTGCATTATTTAACCTCTTCTCTTGATTAAAATTCATTTGTTTAACAAAGAAAACAATAAGTGGAAAATAAAACAATTACAATTTTTTTCTGCTAAATTTCACTTGTACAGTACATATAATATTCTTCTAATTTTCTAAATACTTTAAAGTGTTTTTACTGGGTTGCACAAATTATCACACATAGATAACAACATAAACATTTATTTCTTGAACATCATTTTGGTTCTTTCAAAGTGGCAAAATATAGCAACATAAAATAATCTACATGTGTAGACAATATAAAGTGGCTTTGTTTACATGTCATTAAAAAAGTTACTTCAAACAAATGCTAAATCAATTTTGTGAAGAAGAAATGAGATGCTAAAATACATAATTAATTACTAATTTCACCATTAACAGCCAGAGTATTTTTACTGTTTCTCTTATTTGTGTTACTTCTTAATGACTGACTAACAAAAAATGTAGTTTTTCTTATCTGAATAACTCAATATAAATGCTGAACAAATATTTACCACTTGTGTACATTGTGTATTAACAACAAAAATCAACCTTTTTGAAATGTCTGAGAAAAACTGCAAACATCTAAGTGAAATAAACATTTCCACAGCTGCAGGAGTTGATTGTCCAAAATATTTTACACTTTGTTTGGAAACAGATCCTGGATACAAGTGGCTGAAAGGGGCTTCCTTCATGGGGGGGGGGGGCACTCAGTCTTAGAGATTGGGTAAGGAGCTCCATCATCCAGGGGGAGCTTGGTGTAAAGCCGCTGTTCCGCAGTATCAAAAGAGTCAGTTGAGGAGTTTCATCTGATCTGGACACCACCCTTTGGAGGTTTTCTGGGTACGTCTGTCTGGTGACAGAAGACGGACAGGTGAGTCAGGAGAGGCAGCTGAGTTATATAAAAAATAAATAAAAAAAGAAAATGTTGTTACCTTTATGAAGGAGCAGGTGATGCAGAAGGTGCTGGTGACAAAAGACAGACAGGTGAGTCAGGAGAGGCAGCTGAGTTATATAAAAAGAAATAAAAAAAGAAAAGAAAATGTTGTTACCTTTATGAAGGAGCAGGTGATGCAGAAGGTGCTGGTGACAAAAGACAGACAGGTGAGTCAGGAGAGGCAGCTGAATTATATAAAAAGAAATAAAAAAAGAAAAGAAAATGTTGTTACCTTTATGAAGGAGCAGGTGATGCAGAAGGTGCTGGTGACAAAAGACAGACAGGTGAGTCAGGAGAGGCAGCTGAATTATATAAAAAGAAATAAAAAAAGAAAAGAAAATGTTGTTACCTTTATGAAGGAGCAGGTGATGCAGAAGGTGCTGGTGACAAAAGACAGACAGGTGAGTCAGGAGAGGCAGCTGAATTATATAAAAAGAAATAAAAAAAGAAAAGAAAATGTTGTTACCTTTATGAAGGAGCAGGTGATGCAGAGTGCTGGTGATGCTGGTGACAAAAGACAGACAGGTGAGTCAGGAGAGGCAGCTGAATTATATAAAAAGAAATAAAAAAGAAAAGAAAATTGTTACCCCGGAAATTCGCTCGTAAATTGGAACGGTTTTGCTAGCGCGACTACAAACACTCGTTTTTCATCGAAAAACTGCTTATGAGTGCATAAAAATGATCGGAAACGTGTGTCCACATGTTTAGCTAACGAACTGTGGTGAAAAAACACAGGAAAACTCAGTATTTTTTGCGTTTTTTCCAATAATTCGCCAGCTCGTAAGTCTGGAACCTCGTAGATCAGAGCGCTCGTAAATCGGGGACTACCTGTATATATATTAGTGTTTCTGAGTTTACTGTTTGTTAAGAACTGATTACAAATCAGCTTATAAGGGGCGATCTGTTAAAACCCAGAGTGGACCTCTGAAACGCAAGTTGTCCATTAGCTCAGTTGGTAAATCAACTTGCGATTGGTGCAGAGATACTTTTCTCGAAGCTGGTTCGAATCTCACTCGGTACGGTTAAAACTTATTTTACGTTTGTCTTTTATTGGATAAAAAAATGAGGACTGAGATTAAAAGGAAGGAGTTTGTGAAACTCCTTTTTTTTTATCCAATAAAAGACAAACGTAAAATAAGTTTTAACCGTACCGAGTGAGATTCGAACCAGCTTCGAGAAAAGCATCTCTGCACCAATCGCAAGTTGATTTACCAACTGAGCTAATGGACAACTTGCGTTTCGGAGGTCCACTCTGGGTTTTAAAAGATTGCCCCTCAGAAAATCCTTGCTACGCACGTGTAAAATAATCTGATTTGTAATCAGTTCTTCAAAAACAGTAAACTCAGAAACACTAATATACTGTATATTCAGCTCACACATTTTTTTTTTGTCGTTTCTGTAGTAAAATTTTAATGAGATATATTCGAGCTGAGGTTGTTTGAGATGACTAAATAAAGGTTGAATGAATATTCGCGCTGAGGTTGTTGTTAAAACGAGCTGATGACTCAACAACACGCAGCAGCTCCGACTCTGCACGCAGAAAGTCCCCACCCCCGCGAAATCTCTGCTGGCGCTATGAATTCTGGGATAGCCTCCGTCTTGAAGGATTCACGAATGCATCCTTCGATTTCGGCAGGAAGTAGGCCGCATTCCTCGGCCGCATGAGGAGGAGTCTTCGAATTGGGACAGTCCTCCGCGCGGGGCAATGACGTATGCGGCCGACAAATGCGCACTCATGAGGATGCAGCCCCTGAATTGAGACACAGCCTTTTTGAAAAAGACTTCGGGACAGAAGTCGAAACGTTTTCTGCAACAAATAAAGTCCAGTTGATCCTGTATTGAACGCCTTTTTTGATTTCATCATGTCCTGGACGACTGAGAATCTTCACCAGCATTTTGCACCGCATGTGGTACATGTGATGAAAATGAGATTATGTACACAGGGTCCCAGTTACATCCAACAACAAATGCAAGAGAAAAACAGTAATAACATCTAGGATTAACTAAGAAAAAACATCAACTAGTAATACACTAAGCCCTAATGTAATAGAAAAACATCATTATAAACAGCAGCACGAACACGAGTCTGTATGAGCAGATGGTCACAATGAACACAGCAACAAGAAAACAGATCAGCATCAGCATGATGTGATATTTTGCAGTGTTTATTCGTGTTGATTATTTATTCATGAGTCTAACAGCCTCAGGGTAGAAGCTGTTCCTCAGTCTAGTGGTTCTACATTTGATGCTCCTCAACCTCCGTCCTGAGGGGAGTGGGGCAAAGAGTGAGTGTGCTGGGTGAGTGAGGTCTTTCATGATGCAGGTGGCTCTTTTCCTGCATCTGGAGGTGTAAATGTCTGTGATGGTGGGGAGACTGACTCCAACAGACTTCTGTGCAGCCTTCACCACTCTCTGTAGAGCTTTCCTCTCTGCAACTGTGCAGCCTCCATGCCACACATTGATGCTGGAGCACAGGATGCTCTCCACTGCACACCTGTAGAAGGAGGTGAGGACTGGGCTACTCAGACCAGCTCGTCTCAGCCGTCTGAGGAAGTAGAGTCTCTGATGACCTTTCTTGATCAGGCTGGTGGTGTTGTTGCTCCAGCTGAGGTTATCATTCATGTGTACACCCAAGTATTTGTAGCTGGAGACCACTTCCACTGCAGATCCACTTATGTTCAGTGGGGTGTGGGTGTGTTTGTTCCTTCTGAAGTCCACAATCATCTCCTTTGTCTTCTTCACATTCATGTGAAGGTTATTCTCTTTGCACCAGCTCTCCAGGTGTTCCACCTCCTGTCTGTAGCTGGACTCATCATTGTTTGTGATGCATCCCACCACCGCTGTATCATCTGCAAACTTAACAATATGACAGCCTGGATGTGTGGCTGTACAATCATATGTGAGCAGAGTGAACAGAAGAGGGCTCAGCACACATCCTTGGGGAGAGCCAGTGCTGAGGGTTATGGTGGAGGAGGAGAAGTTGTGGATCTTCACGGACTGAGGTCTGTTTGTTAAGAAGTCTAGGACCCAGTTACAAATGGAGGGGCTTAGTCCAAGTGTGGATAGTTTGTCTATCAGAGTTTGGGGGATCATGGTGTTGAAGGCAGATGTGAAGTCCACAAAGAGCATACGCACGTATGAGTCCTTCTGATCCAGGTGGGTGAGAGCAGTGTGGACCACAGAGGAGATGGCGTCCTCTGTTGATCGGTTCTCGCGGTATGCATACTGATGAGGGTCCTCGTTGATGTTGACAGTTGTCTTGATGTGAGACATGACCAGTTTCCTGGAATATCTTGCAAAAAGATCTGAAGCTCTCGATCTTGACCTCTCTAAGTGGCTTCAAACATCTGCTAAGTTCATGGCAAAAACCAAAGCAGACATCTAAAAAAAGCTAAGTCTGGTCCTCTGGACATTCAAAAAACAAAACAAAGAAAAGGTAAAAAAAAAAAACTGTAGAAATGTTTCGTCTTTCATCCGAAAGACTTCCTCAGTCTGAGGCCCTGTTTACACGGCGCGTATTTTGAGTGAAACCGCTCCTTTCTCTCTGCGTCTTTGCTTATCGTTGACACGACACCACTGGCCCCTCTTTGAATCTGATGGTTTCTGAACCCACCGCTCAGGGTGGATCTTTTTCGCTGACCCCCCGTTGATAATGTAAACATCTCCCGCTGAGCTTTTGTTTCAACACATGTGCGCAGCACGCACGCGCGGACAGCCGGCAACAATGGCGGTGGACACACCGCATTCTGTATGACTGATGGAATATATTTTGAGTCTCATATTTAATTAATCTACACCTGAATTACCTGCATCTGTGTTGGAAGAGACACAGCTGGATCCAGTTGTCGCTGTTAACGAGGCAGGCGGACATTTCACGTGTCACGTTGCACTATAACATACTAAATGTGCTATATAATAACAGTTTAACAATAATAAACAGTATTTATGTTAACGTGGGAGATATTTAAATTTATCTGAGTTAAATGAAGCTATCTGGACTCATTACATACATGCTGCATGTTGAAAATGAAGACACCAGGTTGATTTTTAATTTATTTATTTATTCAACACCACAAACTGTATGTCACAAACACTGAGAATTAAATTGAACACTTTTAAAAACACGTTAACCGAACTGTTATGAACTGGACTCTTGCTGTTTTCATCCTGGTGGACACTGGACCCACATCCGAACCGGTCCGCTTCGTGGAACAACAGCTTCGACCTCGCAGGAAAAAATAAATAAAATAAAACCTCAGTTGGTTGTTCTGTGATCAAACTAAACACAAGGAAACATTATTAAGAACATTGTTTACCTAGTAGCGCGGCTGTAAATCAGCTGATTCTCATGGACTAAAGTCCGACATCGTCACTCGGTTCCGGTCAGCAACTGGTGTGCAGCTTGTTAGATGAAGCGGGTCCCACTTAGTGTCAAATCTGTCGACTCTTATCCAAATTCCAGCTTTAACTTGTTGTTAACTTGTTGACAACAACTTGTTGTTAGCTGAACTTTTAGCCAGAGAGGAAAACAGACTGACGCAGCACGCATGCGCAATAGTGAAGGTTCAAAAATTCACAGCGCCATCTAATGGCCCGGCATGGTAACTACAGTGAATTCATGAGGGTGGGGGGGGAGTCATATCCACAGAATTCGCCCGTGTCAACGCAAATCTTTTGCCTCTAATTAACATACCCCAAACCTCCGTTTCCCCCCACCGTGTCCGTGTAAATAGGGCCTGAGAAGCTGTATTCAGCTCAGTCTTATAAATAGCACCCTCTCACAGTGTTACACAACCAGTTTGCTGATGACAGCCGAAACCAGCTGCTCACCTGATCAAGGAGGACCATCAGACTGACGAAGGATCGTCAGCACCCTGATGGTTGTTTGCTATTCACAGAGGGCTGAGTGATACTAGCAATAACTAGGTACTTTCCTTGTTTTTCACACCTTTGGCCTTCATCCAGATACAGATGAGAGAGGCCGAGCTGAAGAACATAATGTGATTTGATGTCTCATGTGGTCTCAATAGGCAGCAGCTTCACACACTCACCCCCCCTTCAGGATGACTGTGCGTACATATTCACGCTGTATTGGTGAAAACTTGTGCAATGTTAATAAAAGTACGCTGACTCTGACTCTGATAACAGCATTGTAAGAGGGAGACAGTTGAACCCGGAGGCCTCCACCCCTGTTTAATGATGGACGGTTTCTTTTCACAAAGATGGCCTCCTCTACTCCTCTCTCAAACCATCGTTCCTCTCTATCAAGGATGTGAACATCTTCATCCCTGAAAGAGTGACCGCTTGCCTGGAGATGAGTGTAGACCGCAGAGTCCTGACCTGATGAAGTTGATCTTCTGTGCTGGGCCATCCTTTTAGCCAGTGGCTGTTTAGTTTCCCCGATATAAGACTGATCACAGCCCTCCTGACACTGAACAGCATACGGTACACAATATTACTCTGTAGCCGTTTTCGCACTGCACGGCCCTTCCCAGCCCAGCTCGTCCCTGGTTGGCCCAGAGCCCGGCCCACCCCCGCTCATTACGCATTGTCCGGAGAGCTGCCTTGAAGTGGGTGGGGCGTTCTCTTGAAGTGGGTGGGAAGTTCTTGTGTGCGCGTTTACAGTGTTTTAAGAGAGGAGACGCCGCTAAAAGATATTTGTTAGCTGAATATATATATTAGTGTTTCTGAGTTTAATTTTTGTTAATAACTGATTACAAATCAGCTTATGTTAGAACGTAAATAACACGAAGCGCGCACCCAGCATTTCCGCCTTTCAGCGCGAGCTGAATTTCATTAAAATATAACTAATATTCTCTAACTCCTACGCGTAACCAGGATGTTACGTGGGGCACATCCTTTATAGTAAAAGTGGACTCCTGAAAAAAACAATATGCCGCTGTAGCTGAGTGGTTAGAGCGTCCGCCTTCCACTCTAAATTGTATCTAGACTCGGGTTCGCGTCCCACCTGGTTCAACTTATTTTACGTTTGTCTTTTATTGGAGAAAATAAAAAGGAGTTTGTGTTATGCCTGTGGTTAACACAAACTCCTTTTTTTAATCCAATAAAAGACAAACGTAAAATAAGTTGAACCAGGTGGGACGTGACCCCGAGTCTACCGGTAGATAAAATTTAGAGTGGAAGGCGGACGCTCTAACCACTCAGCTACGGCGGCATATTGGTTTTTTCAGGAGTCCACTTTTACTATAAAGGATTCGCCCCACGTAACATCCTGGTTACGCGCAGGAGTTAGAGAATATTAGTTCAGCTGGCATTGAGGTTGTTGTTAGAACGAGTCCCGCCCCTGCTGCAAACAACAAATCAAATGAGGAGCAGTACATGACGTCAAACTGGGCCCGGGAGCTCGGCCCGATCAGAACCACCTCTTGGCGGGTTCCAAAAGGAGGGCGGACCCCGGGCAGAAAAGGCAAATGCGAACATGACGAACACGGGTTGGAAGGCGGGGCGGGCCGTTGAGGGCTGTGCAGTGCGAAAACGGCTTGTTTGTGCCGGGGGACTGGATCTTTGGGATGAACCAGTCTTTGCCGTAATGTATTTTGAGGTTTAAAAGCCACTGGGATGTTGTGTTTAGAAAATAAACGTCTCAATGTCTCTGACACTCCCGCAACATACGGAATGACCACTGGTCTGGGTCTGGGTTCCTTCTTTTCACCTGATGGCTGGTTAGAGTCCTGTTTGGGTTTCTTCTCTGGTTTCAGGAAGACCCAGTTAGGATATCCACATTTCTCTAGAGCCTGTTTTGTGTGTGATTTCTCCTGTGTAAGCAGACATGTTCCAGTTTTTAGTTTTCTACATTGCTTTATAACCTAGCTGTTTTTTTTTTAAATATAATTTTCTTTTATTGATTCTTCTCAATGTGTATGTTTTTTAGGATTGTCTACTGTTGTCATCACTCTTTGTTAAACTCAGGCCTCTCTTGTTAACGAGCCCCTGAGGCTCAATGGGATTAATCTGTAAAAATAAAGGTTGAATGAATAAGTACTCCAAACTGAACTCATGCAACTATCTGTTGAAGCATTCATTTATTTTGTTACTTATTTCATAATCATATTTATTAATTTGAACAACTCGAAGTGCAATACTGTAGTTCTTAGCATCGCTTAAAGCTCCACATTTCCTCCCACTGTACCTGGATAGTCCTGCAGCACCGAAGGACTATCCAGACCTGTCTTGTCCTGCAGCAGCACCTGACTCTTTGCTCTCTTCCTCTGTCCGTCTAATCATCAGTGCATCGTATTCTGTACTGTGGTTTAACTGGAAGTGTTTTACAAGTTTTTTTGTGTTGCCACAGCTCTTTATAGAGTTTTTCCACAAACCTCACACACCACTTCTTGGCTGTTTTTGGAGCTGAAGCAGCATGCCACTCCGCTTACACGCATTACACACTTAAAACAGGTAGAAGAAAAAGTGGTTCCCACCAACCATGTATAATTTAGACAAGATCTCAATAGTTAAGTTACTTTCCACCATCACTGTTAAAAGTCATACTCTCAATTAGTTATCATAACGTTTTTCTATAAGTTACTTCCGATTAACATAATGAGTTATGTATTTTCTTCTTAATTTCATGAGTTATTGGCATTTCAACTCAAAGATATGCGTCATTTTCAGAGAATCATAAGTTGAAATGTGTGACCAAAACTTGACATCTGAGTTTTAAAATGGTAACCGGATCTTATAAAAACTGATCACCCCTGGCAATATTAATGCGAGATAAAAAATAGTGCCGGAAATGTGCTATTTATCTGATAAGGGACTAAATATCATGTAAGATTTAGTCAGACTTTATAAAGTTCTCCATCCCAGTTAGAATTGCATATTAAATGAAGAAGAGGAACACCACCTGACCAGATTAAGAACGCCAAAGCAAAGTCGCGGATGAATACCATTTTTTCAAAGACCTGGATCTGACTGGCACAAAGGCGTTCAGTTCGGCGGGAATTTTTTTCTAAAGCAAGTAGAGGAGCCATAAGTAGGAAGGAAGGTAAGCCCTATTTGTCGTTGTTTGATAATGCCACACATTTTTAAAATGTTATTTTGAGCTAAAAATTCGTGTCTCTGTTACATGTTTAAACACGGGACATAACAGCTTGCTAATTGTCGGTTGCAGATGGGCCTAGCTAAACGCAGTATGCTACTCGGTTGCGCTTATAGAACTTTTAACTTTTCTTAAGAGAAAATACATGCAGCTACCACGATTTTTGTATTGTACACTTCCTCAGAAGCTTATATGTGACGCTTGGACAAAGTTTTGCATCGACGTGCTGACTGCAAGTGAGTTAGCAGCTTGGGTTAGCAGCTGTGCGTCAGTAATTAGTCGTGTCCCTTGTCAGTAATTAGCCGTGTCCTTTGCTTCATGTGTTCGTGCGCACGTTTTCTCGTGGACGGTGACACGTTTTCACAATCAAATTAGTCTTTACCGTAACTCTAAAACGGTTGGCGGCGTTACGTTAAAGTCTTTTCTTCGAGTGCTAAGTAGCGAAGCTACAGGCTAACTTTGTCCGGTGGCCATCGGACGCATGCGCAGAAGGCTGTGTTCCGTCGAAATTTATTTTTTTTTGCCGAAAGTTAAAGTAAGCGTTGGTCAGCTTTAAATCAGAATTGTCAGATTTAATCTTTACTTTTTTTTGGTTTAAAACTGTGCGTAAGTGGTGTTAAAGTCTTTTCTTCGAGCGCTAAGTTGCGAAGCTATAAGCTAACTTCGTCCGGCTTGCCGTAGTTTCGCCATCGGACGCATGCGCAAAACGCTGGGTTCTGTGAAAGTATTTTTTTGTGTGTAAAGTTAAAGTAAGCGTTGGTCAGCTTTAGAGAAACCTGCCCTCTGATCTGTGAACAGGACGCTGTGTTGTGTGATTTTACTGCGAGGACCTCTGGTCAAAGCCACAGAGGAAACTGGTTGCCTTGTCAGCTCTCCTTAAAGCTGAAGGAGACGCCCTCTAGAGGGTTGGAGGCTGAAGTGTTTTCAGTGTAAAATGCTGCTCGTTAAGAGTTAACAACATATTCTTTAGTTTAAAACTTATGGCTAAAACTACACAAGATATATTTTGCACTACAAGAAAGAAGCCTAATGTTTGAGTTGTTAATTATTTAAAAACTCTCTGGACCTAGTAGTGAAATTTTCTTAATAGAGATTATTTTGTGGTATAGCAGTTTTCAAAATAAATTATGGCAAAAGGACACTCTAGTTTGGACAATGAAACTGGTGAAGATAACATTTTAGTCAAGTTATTTTAACTAAGTGGCAAAACTGGCATTTGCATGTATTAATACTTTTATTTTGTTTATTATTTTTATTATTTTTAATAACTTAATCTGAAAGGTATGTTTTTTTTTTTGTGTGTGCAGGTGGTCCACTATTTAAAGTTTGCCAAAAACTGGATGAAGTGGAGCTGTAAGTTTTGCAATTTTGTTACATACAATGAAAGAAGAATTGTGGGTCATTACAAAGACGATCATGGACGTGGAAGACAGGGACTGAGCTGCATTTACCCAAACTGTCTGACTGTTCTCAAATCCTACGTGGATTTCGAAAAACATATCAAGGGACATAAAAGATCATACCCAGTTGCTAAACTACGCTGTGAACTCTGTACTTTTTCAGCACCAACCAACATCAAACAGTATTTTCTTCATTTAAAGACCCATTTGAGAACTCGAGAGACTGTTAATTGTCCATATACAGGGTGTTCTTTTAAGTCAAGGGTAATCTCAACTTTCACTGCCCATAAGAGTCGATATCATCATGATGCTACATTGGTTGATTTCAAACCTGATCTCATTGTAAAATGTCACAGTGAAGCCTTTGTAAATGATTATGAAGAAGTTGATGATTTAGTGTCATCAGATTCATTGTTGCCTGAATCTGAAGTTCAACCTGTACAAAATTCCATTAAGCGACGGATAGCGTCCCTTTTACTTCGCCTACAAGCAGTCCTTCATGTGTCACAATCAGCAATTCAAGAAATTGTTGATGAATTATTTGATGTTGGTAAATGTGCTGTACAATTAACTCAGCACAACATTGAAAATATTTTGAAAGAGCATAATTGTTCATCATCAGAGGAATTAATAGCAGCTTTGATTGAAGCTTCACAGAGTGCAAACCCACTCACCTTACTTTCAAGAGAGGGGCCTTTAGGCACAGAATTTAAAAGACAGTCATTTTATAGACAGAACTTTACTGTCATTGAGCCTGTTGAATATGTTTTGAATGGACAAAAAAAATCACATACTTTTGTTTATATTCCCATTCTAAAATTACTTTCTGTAATTCTAAAGAGAGATGAAGTACTGCAAGAATTGAGGGTAAACAGATCATCTGAACAATCGGGGCAGTACAAGTCATGTGTAGATGGTGACTACTTTAAAACAAATCAAATCCTCTCAAATGAAGATGTTAGTTTGTGCATAACTTTGTACATTGACGATTTTGAAGTTTGTAATCCAATAGGCACCTCCAGAAAAAAACACAAAGTGTGTGGTGTTTATTGGACTCTTGCCAATTTGCCAAGAAGATATAAGTCGTCACTGCCATCAATCTACCTAGCTTTATTGTGCAAGACTGAACATATTAAGACTTATGGATATAATAATATTTTACAGCCACTGATAAAAGATATTCAATGTCTGGAAACAGTTGGTGTGTTTGTAGAAAAACTTAATTGTTATGTTAAAGGGACCATTTTGTATGTTTCTGCAGACAACTTGGCAGCACACTCACTAGGTGGATTCCAAGAGTCTTTTAATGTTGACAAATTTTGTAGGTTTTGTTTGTGTAATCGTGAAGAAATACAGACTTGTGATGTCGTAAGTGGAAAGTTTGTTTTACGAACATCAGATTTGTATGATGAAGCTGTAAATTTATTGAACCAGAGTGAACTTGCGTCTGTTGATGGTGTGAAACGGGAATGTCCACTTAACAGATTGACTGGTTTTCATGCATGCCAAGGTTTTCCACCTGATTTTTTACATGATGTGCTGGAAGGGATTGTACCCATTGAGCTAAGTCTGTGCCTTGCAGATTTGATTTTGAAGAAGTATTTCACATTGGATGAGCTCAATGATGAAATACAAAGCTTTCCTTTTAAGTTCTCTGACAAAACAAACCGGCCTCAGAAGATTCCATCAACTTTCAAGCAGAATCGTACTCTAGGTGGTAATGGACATGAAAACTGGAGTCTAGTGCGCTTCCTTCCGCTCATCATTGGTTACCGTGTTCCAGAAGGTGATCAAACATGGGAATTGGTTCTTGAGCTCAAAGACTTGGTGGAGCTATTGTCAACCTCATCTTTCACTTCAGACTCACTTTGTTATTTACAGGCAAAAATATCAGACCACAGACAGTTGCTACAGACAGTTTTCCCAGAAAATAAGTTGCGTCCCAAACATCACTTTATTGAACATTATCCAAATCTTATTCAAAAGTTTGGACCTCCAACTGAGTGTTGGACTATCAGGTTTGAGGCAAAACATTCTTTCTTTAAGAAGGCTGTGCGAGATGCCAACAACTTTAAAAACATTCTGTTTACGCTTGCTACAAGACATCAACTTATGTTGGCACATTACTTTGCAATGCCAAGACTTTTCAAGCCTGAGACTGAGACAGCAAAGGTGTCTGATATGTGTCTTGAAGTTTTAGATGCTGCCATCAGACAAGCCATCTTGAACAGGTTCAGCAGTGTTGACACAGTTGGAGTGACCCCTCACATCTTTCTGAACGGAACCAAGTACGCAAAGGGAATGATTCTCTCTAGTGGGAGCACAAGTGGATTGCCAAACTTTGGACAAATTTTGGAAGTATGCATTGTGTTGGAGACTGTTTGCTTCATTATAGAACCTTTTACAGCACACTACGTGGAGCATCTACGGAGTTACCACCTTGTGAAGAAAAACCCTGCTGAGTGTCTGTTGGTGAAACCAGATGATCTCAACGATTACGTGCCACTGGTGTCATACTTCATTCGGGGCTGTCTTCTGGTCACTGCCAAGACTTTCTTGCTCAAATAAACCTGCTGTAAGTAATTGAACACTCAAATGAGGAATGAAAAAAATCTGAAAATTTAATATACAGGTAGTCCCCGACTTACGAGCGCTCTGACTTACGAGGTCCCGGACTTAAGAGCATGCATCTCATGAAAAAAATATTTTTTAATTTTTTTTTTATTTTATTTATTTTTTATAAATGAATACATGTACAGTACTGGACAGTCACCAAGCACTTAGCCTATCCTAACACAGTTTTTAAAGATGAAGGAATAAGTTGAATTGTCTCCCTTTCACATAAAGGGAGCAAGCTCCCTATGGAGCCTGCAGGGAGGAGGGAGACAATTCAACTGACTCCTTCATCTTTAAAAACTGTGTTAGGATAGGCTAAGTGCTTGGTGACTGTCCAGTACTGTACATGCATTCATTTATTTAAAAAAAAAAAAGTTTTAAAAAAAATATATATATATATTTTTTTTACTATGTGATCCTACTTACGAATTTTTGACATACGAGCGCCCCCTAGGGACGGAACTCGCTCGTAAGTTGGGGACTACCTGTACAATATTTTGTATTGTCTCTTAGGAATGTAGTCTTGTCACTGTACCAGAAGCACTTCTTATTAACGTGTCAATTTTTCAAATTTTCAGGTCTACATTGTCTACAATGCTGCTGCGTGTCATCATTTCAGAAAATGAAATCAGGCGTCTTTCGATTGAAGACATCCCCTCAAGTGTCGAGGAACTGTACCAGGTGTTACGAACCAACCTTGCTTTAAGAGGAGGATTCATTTTGCAGTTTGAGGATCCTGATTTCAATAATCAGTTGTGCAACCTAACGAACATCGAAGACCTTCCTGTGGACCGTGCAACTTTGAAAGTATTGTTTAAAGCCGATGACTCCTCAGATTTTATATTGGACACTGGCAGCCTATCTTCTCCAAGTACAGGTAGTGCAGATTTAGTTCAATGGCCTGACCCCTTCCCGATTCCAAACTTTTCACATGATGTGGAGCTGCAACTAAAAGAAGCTAACTGCAGATATGCTAAGGATGGATCTGTGACAGTGATTTCTAAAACTTGGAAGACTGATATCCTTGACACACTTGCAGACTGTATGTCAAAGATTACTGCTTATCCTGAGAGGCAACACTATGAAAATGTGGCCAAAGCACTGGTGGAAAGGCATCCCTGTCTGCGAGACCCAGGGTCAGAAAAGGGATGGTACTCATGGTTTCACAGTCTGAAATTTAAAATGGGAAACTACAGGCAAAAATTAAGTGCAGCAGGATGCCCTGAAGTGGTCATAAACAAACGAAAATCTGGAAGTTCAAAAGGGGAAACTGTCAAAAGGTCAAAGAAGGGGGAGGTGAACTACTGTCCTGATCCACCTGATGGACAGAGTCCTGAAAACTTGGAGGTGAAGCGCAAGATAATGGAGGCTGAAATCCAGAAGAAAGACCCAAATCATCAGCTGCTTGATGATTTGATGGATGCTACCTTTTCCCAGCGTAGGAAAGAGATTGTAGGGGATCAACCACACATCACAGAGCTCATCTCCCGATGGCCAGCTATGTTCCATGAGAGACAGGTAATCGCACAACTGAATCAGTTCCACCAAGACATTTAGTGATGTAAGACTGAGTTAACTGTTTCCCACTGAGACAAGTTTTATATTCTGTCACCTCAGATTAGGGCTGAGTTTACAAGAATCGTCACCACAGACCTTCTGGAATCTTTTCTTGACGGACTTGATGGCCTGGTTCCGAGACTGCTGGAGGTCTACAAAGCAGCAACCAAATCTGGAAAGAAGCAGCCACTGAAAGACATTTTGGACTGCCTTGCAAAAGATGTAAGCAGAACTAGTAATGGCTAGAAAACAAGGCATGATTTGTTATTGTTGTTAAAATATATTCATCTTACTGCATGGTCTCATCTCTTGCAGGACACGAATGAAAGGAGAAGGGCTGCTGCTCTGCTTGGGTTGCCACACTACATATCTGGCGAAGATCCATCAACGGTCATCAGGATGTGTGATGTAAGACTAACAAATGTCATTACAAAAACTGTTTACATATTTGCCTATTCCTCTTTCTTGCTATCGTTTAAAAAAAATGTTTTTGTAGCATTTGTGTTTGCAAAAACTTTTTTAGTCCTTGTAAAGAGACATTACTTCCTGTTTACTACACCCATGCATAACATCAAATTCTGATGTAATTACTTTGTGTATCCTGATTGATTTAGCTCAAAGCCAGTTGATGGAAATGTGCCTGATTCACATTTTCTTTCATTTCTTTGACATTTTAAACATTCAATGATTTAAAAAAAAAAAGGCAGTATGAAGATAGGAGTATTTGTATTCTTTACTTGCACACAAATGTCATAAATTATTTCTTCTTTTTAAGGCTCATGCTGATATTCTGGATGATGCCATGACGGGGATGCAGGTTGGTCTCCTGATTGGCTGTGAAGGTGGTGAACAGGGGGCCATCCCACACAATGTCTTCGATGTGGCAGTTGTGGTGGAGGAGACCATTGTGCTTCACAACTGTAAAGATGTGACTCTTGGATTTGCTACGCTTATGGGTGTTATCTACTGTGTCAATCTACAGTATCCAGATGACATGAAATATTCATTTGAGTTTCTTCAGAGAGTGGTGATGAAGATCAAACCAGACCAGGCCTCAGCTCGAATACATGGTTTGAGAAACAAAATCCTGAGGTACAAACTGTAACATCTGGTATGTTTTCAGTTTTCTTGCATAACAGTTCCTGTTAGAAAGTGTTCCGTTTGTTCTATGCACTAGATGTAAATACTAATGGTTATGCACTAAAACATTTAGCATTGTGCTGAATTCATGGAAAAATCTCAGGGTTGTCGTGACTCGTGAGTTTGTTAAAACTCTTTTTGGACTGTTATTGAGAGAAATGGACTTTGCACTGCCACACTTCAACGTGGTTAGAATGTTTTTTGCACTTTTTGGACTGTTATTGAAAGAAATGGATTTTGCACTGCCACTGTTCAAAGTGGTTAGAATGTTTTTTGCAATAATGTTTTTTGCACTTTTTGGACTGTTAATGAGAGAAATGGACTTTGCACTGCCACTGTTCAACGTGGTTAGAATTTTTTTTGCACTTTTTGGACTGTTCTTGAGAGAAATGGATTTTGCACTGCCACTGTTCAGTGTGGTTAGAATGTTTTTTTTGCACTTTTTGGACTGTTCTTGAGAGAAATGGATTTTGCACTGCCACTGTTCAATGTGGTTAGAATGTTTTTTTTGCACTTTTTGGACTGTTCTTGAGAGATACTGCCACTGTTAAACGTGGTTACAATGTTTTTTACAATAATACAGTAGTCTAATTTCTATGGAGGACTGAAACTGACCAATACATAAATACACTTAAAATGCACCAATTAAATAAATAAAAAAGAAATTCACTTCATATTTTACAATTTACCTTTATAGTTTTCCAGCTTTGTTCAAACAAACTATATTTTTAGCAGGTGTGCTGTCTTTCTTGGGTCAGCTCCTCTACTATTGGTAAACGGACAGGAAGAACAAGTGGTGACAAACAAATTTTTTTTTTAAACGATATACTTTAAATTGTGTTAAAATATAATTTGTTGGAACTAAGGTGGAAAAATAAATATGGACATTATAGCAGGTCAATTAAATATATAAAACATTTGGTAAAGTTCTTAATTAATTGGTGCCTTTTTTAAGTGCATTTATTTATTAAGATATATATATATATATTATATATACATATTATATATAATATATATATATTGTAAATACTGTGTATATATATTATGTATATATACATATATACCGTATACTGTATATATATACACTATGTATGTATGTGTATATGTATGTATATGTGTGTGTATATATGTATATATACACACTATACAGTATATATATATGTATATATATGTATATATGTATGTATGTATATGTATGTATGTATGTATATATATGTGTGTATGTATATATATGTGTGTATGTATATATATATATGTATATGTTATGTATATATATATGTCTATGTATATATATATGTGTATATATATATATGTGTACAGTATATATATATATAT